>WNYC01000061.1:49120-239764 GCA_021396375.1 Sporothrix mexicana | reverse complement strand
CGGGGGTTTAACAAAACAAAAAAAAAACACAAAAAAAAAAAAAAATAAAAAAAAACCCAAAAAACAAAAAAAAAAAAAAAAAAAAAAAAAAACCCAAAAAAAAAAAAAAAAAAAAAAAAAAAAAAAAAAAAAAAAAAAAAAAAAAAAAAAAAAAAAAAATTATCAAAGACACCAGAGACATCAAACAACCGGACCACATCGATTGGTGTTGACTGTTTGTTTCTGCACTTCATGCCTTGATTGATTGAAATTTGACTTGAGTGACTTCAAAAGCAACTGCCCGAGACTTACGATTATGATATCGCCTGTTATGCACTGTGATTCACATAATTTGCGCCTCTCTTTCAAGTTTAGCGTGTTGACTAGACCCACTTTCTCCACAGCCCTGGACGCTCTGTGCCGCAGCTACAGCTCGGTAGCGGCTGCTAGCGGCTGGATAGACAGGAACGCGCGCTGAAGGCGTAAAAGACCTGCGAGACCTGTAACTGCTGGCTTGTTGCCCTGCAATTCCGCCGTTTCTCCAGCAATTTCCACCCAGATTCCTCAACGAACACCTGTCAACCGTTCACCAGCCGTCCACTAATAGCCACCGCCCACTAATAATTTAGCTGCCAACGCCGTCCAACACCCACCAACCATTCGAGTCACTGCTCAAACAAACCAAAACAAGCCCCTGACATGGCGTCAGAAGCAAATAGACAGGCTCGACAGGCATTCGCCCAATTAGGAAGGCATTGCCAATGCATGGCTTTCCCTCACACCTTCCCTCACCAAGCGCTGTGTTATTGTTAATTTTTCGCCCTCCTTCCTTGCGAGAGCCTTCTTAATGCGCTTCCTTTCCCAGACGGATCTGCCCTCTTTCCCTGTCCCATCTGCCCCAGTTTGTGGTCCCTTTCTCTCTCCATTTGTCTCTTGACATCACCAGATCTGTTCGGAGTACTCCGTACGAGCATCGCCTTTACGACGTACAACCTTTCGACCACGATCCGGCCTTAGCTCTCCAACGCTGCCCCATCCGTTGCAATCTTAGACTTGCTCCAATATCTTACGTGCAAGTACGACGTATTACGGGACTCGCAACATCACGACAAGACTCTTCTGAAACGTAAACAAGAGAGAACAAAGAAGACTCTGTTTTCTGTCTTCAGGATTGCAGAAGAAATATCGACAAACAGAAATAGATCGGAACACGACAAGCCGGCCATCGAGAAAGAAATAGAAATACGCCGTCCCCTGTCAAGTCGAAAGGACCGACCCCAGAAACCGCACCAGCACCAGCACCAGCAAACGGAGCTCATTTTAATTACGGAGCACGCCTGCACGCCCACGCACCACCAAACTTTACACGACTCCATTTGGACATTTTGCGTGTTCTGCTGCCCCTCGCCGCAGTTGCATTCGGATCCTGGTTCCCCTTTTTCAATCAAGCTCTCCCGCCGCCTTTCCGGCCACTTTGCGCGCTGAGAAAGAGCACTGGCTCCTCTGTCGCGTTTCGTCGCGAAAAGGCGTTTTTTCCTCTTTCGCTTTCGAGCTTCATTTGAGACTCCTTGGTTTTGCACTGCACGCGCACTTGCACTCTACTCAGCGCCTATCCCACGACGTGCACAACTTCGTGCACTACGGCGTACGAGTTGTGTTCTGCATACCGAGGGCTCTGTCTGAGTGCACGTCCCGTCTTCGATCAACGTTCCACAACATAATCTATTCAAATACTCAAACCTTGTGCCCGCCATGGCCACCCCAGCACCCCCGACCATCTGCCGGCCCTCGTCGCCCTCGCCTGATACTATCCCGACTCTCGCCATCAAGGGTGACAACACCGACGAGAACCTGCGCAGCCTCTCGACCGCCTCGTCCATGTCTCACGGATCCGCCACCACGGACGCTTCCTCGCTGCTGTCGAGCGGCTTTGGCGGTCGTGACTCGCTCGGCAGCGATGCCTCGTCTACCGCCTTTAGCCGCCACTCTTCAGGTAGCTATTATGGCATGTCGCTGGCCGCATCTCCGGCCTTGTCCGCCAACCCCAACCGCCTTTCTGTAGCCAGCACGATTACGACCGCCTCAAATACCACGGCTAGCGGCAACCCCTCTGGCGAGCAGCGAGCGGCCAAACGCCGCGGCTACATGCGGCCGCAGGGCACCGACTTTGCTGCCAGTGCCCGCTCGCGTGAGAGCGTGCTCAGTCTCGGCAGCATTGCCCATCTGCAGCACTACTTTGCCCGCACGGGCCTGCTCGATCTCAAGGGCCAGCTCGAGCGTAAGCGTCGTGGCGGCAAGGCCCGCACTCTCGACCTGTCACAGCTCGAGGGCACCACTGCGTACCTTCAGCCGCGGGCTCAGTCTATGCTTATCCAGCCATCAGACGGCTCGTCGGGCGGCCTCTCGATCCAGTCGGATGTCGACTCGTCCTACGCCTCCATGGGCAGCAGCCCCGATCTTGGTGCAAACGGCAACCACGGCATGATGACCGAGTCACCTGTGGAAGAAAACTATGTGGATGATTGGTATCCCGAAGACTTCGAAGGCGCCGACCCGGCTGTCATGCTTCCGCCAACTGCCAGCACTTACATGCATCGCGAGAAACCACTCCCGAAGCCACCAACTCTCGTCGAGCTCAGAACCGATCTCAAGAATTCGCTGGATAGCGCGTCCAAGGCGTTGGCTGAGGCAAGAGAGGCTAAAAACAACCAGAATGCACCGGCAACCCCGACATCCTCAGCGCCGTCATCGCCTGCCAGAGGCCCCAACGGCGAAGCCAAAGCTGCTGCAACAAGCTGGTACGAGATCCAGGGTATGCACATCCTCGACGTCATCACACTCGCCATCCGCGCCGCCAAGATGTACTACACGAGTCACGAGAACCCAGACCGCCTCGATGCCATTAAGTCAGAACGCGAGGTCCGCTCGGAGCTCCTTGCTGTCATGGATGTCCTGAAGCGCATGGCCACACGCAGCTTTTCGGGCGGTGTCCGCACCGAGGAGATCCGTGCCATGGACTCATGGATCAGCAGCTTGTATGCCATGCTTGACGGCGAGGACGCCATGGTGGCAGCAGAACAGGCTGAACAGGCCACCTGGACCTGGCTCAAGGATGAGAACTGGCCGGTCGACGCCTCCGCCGACCCTACCCGTGCCTATGCGCGTGAGCATGCTTTCTTGCAGTCGATCCTCGCCGGCGGGTCCACGCCCGAGGACAAGGTCGACACTGTGCTGCCGGAATGGATTCCGATGGACCGCAGCGCTGTTGCAGAGGCTCTTGCTGTTCCCGCAGATGATGCTGCCCCGACAACACCGACCACGCCAACGACACCAACGCCGCCACCGGCACCGACAGCGTTTTTGCAGCACATGCAGAACGGCAAGTGCCTGATTCAGCTGCACAACTGTGCTGTGCGGAAGTCGCGGCGTCGTTTCGGTGCCATTCCTACCTTCCATGCCGATACGCAGAAGCCGTATCGGGCCGCCGACAACCTCCGATACTGGGTCAAAGCCGCCGAGCTGCGGTGGGAGGTGTTCTTCAAGATTGATGCCCTCGCCGTTGTCTGCAACAGCCGGCCGGATGTGTGGCCTGTTTTCGAGGATGCCATCTACCAGTGGTGCCGCAAAGTCCGTGAGGAGATTACGTCTGAGGTGATCTAGAGTGTCATTGCAGCCATCTGTCTCGTTCTTGTTCCAAGCTCTACGTTGTGTTTTCTCTATTTCTCGCAACATAGCCAGCATTCTTTCTTTTCTACCAGACCACGCTTGTCTACAGACGCGTGGACCTGACCATTTATACCCTATTTCACCCTTTCCTCTTTTTTTCGTGTTTACTTTATTCATTATCTTTTGGCATATCACCCCGGCGTTTTACCCTATGTTTTTCATCTTCATTCAAGCCAGCCAGCTACATTAGCGAGCCACTCATTTGGATACCATTTCTGGATCTCATTCGTTTCTACATTTCTTTTTCTCTTCTCTTTGGACACTATTTATACAACTTCTTGGGATATCCTGACCAGTTTCTTGGTACATATATTTTTACTATTTCACCGATTTAGTCATGTTTGTGCTTCTTTTTTCTCATTCTTTGTACCCTTCTACCACACTCACACAGCACTAAACCAGATTGACCCACGACCAAATAACCGCAATACGCATATAATGAAAATTCAAAATTGGTACTATAAAACCATTGGTCTGCCTGTCCGTATCCAAAAGTGACTCGTAAAATATCAAACAAATAAGACAAAAATATGTAAAACGTGCATCTAGACAAACAGCTTGGCAACCATTGCATCAATCTCGGCATCGATCTCCGTGCTGTTGTCGGTGCGCTTGTTCTTCTTCCACGACGTGTTAACATAGCTGGCCGTCTCAAAACCACGCATCGCCGGGTCCTGCTTCGCCTGATGGTGGCGGTAGGTGTTCGTCTTTGGCTGCTCCGCCTCCTCCTCCTCCTTTGCGATGTCTTCGGGCGTCTTGTTAATCTTGACCGGGTACCGCTGGTTCTGGAACCCGTGGCCAACGCGCCGTGCCACATCGTTGGCCTCGTTGAGGCTGACCAGCTGCCGTTTGCCCTCCTCGCCCTTGATGAAGGCATCGAGCGCCGCCAGCGTCTCCTCGGCCCGCTTTAGTTGGTCGTTCTTGTTGGTCGTGATGCGCGTCGTCACCGGGGCCAGCTTGCGGCCCTCCTCGGCCTGCTCAACAAACTCCCGGGCCGGCGTCTTGGCCCAGTTGCTGACCATGAGCGACGAGTACTGGTGGCCATAGTCGCGGCGCTCCACCACGAAGCACGACAGGAACTTGTCATATGCGGCCTCGAGCGGCGTCACGCCAACAGCGTTCTCGCGGTACAGCAGCGTCATGGCCAGCTCGCGCGGGATCGCCTCGAGCAGTGCCGTCAGGAGCACGGGGTCCTTTTGCTTGCGCACCAGCATGTGCAGCAGCGTGTCGCCGGCGCTGTCGATGATGTTGAGCTCGCGACCACCCGAGCGCGACAGGAGTACGCGCATGACGGCAATGACCTCGTCGGCATTGGAGTAGACGTGGTTGGGACCATAGTAGCCGTTGTAGGCGTTGGACAGCGCGCGCTCCAGCCACGAGTGGAGCGGCGTGCGGCTCTCGCTCCACGACGCGTGGTGGGTGCGCTCGCAGAACATGTGCGCAAGGGCATCCGGGTCCAGAATGTTGAGCATCTCCTCAAGCTCGGCCGCCTTGGGGCAGTGGAAGAGCGCAGCATGCAGCAGGTTGGCGTACGTGGAATCGTGGCGCTTGGACTGGTCGGCACCGTTGGCAACAAGAATCTTGACAGCCTCAATGCGGCCCCGCTTGACGGCCGACAGGATAGGCGTAAGCTTGTCCTCGCCCTTGGTCGAGATGTTCTCGGGCGCCACCTTGAGAAGATATTTGATCACGGGCAGGGCCTTGTCGCCCTGGCTGCTGTCGAGCGCAGTCAGGAGTGCAAGATCGCTGTTCTTCGACAGCCAGCGCGAGATGGCACCCTCGAAGCCGCCAGGTGCCTGGCCCAGGTTGATCAGGCGCGTGTCGTCCTGAGCAGCCTTGGAAGCAGTGAACTCGAGGTAGCAGCGCAGGGGAGCGTCGCTGAGGAACCACTCGACCGACTCGAGGCAGGCCAGATGCACGGCATATAGAAGAGGCGACTCGGTCATGCCGGTTGAGCGCGTCACCGTCCGGCGGCCAGCCTCGGCCCAGTCGCTGCGCTTCTTGCCGTAGACCGTCAGACCCTGGTAGTACTCTGGCGGCTCCTCGATCTTGATTCCCGAATCCTTGACCATCTCCTCGAGGGGCAGGCCGGCACCAGTGCGCTTGATGACCTCGGCCAGCATCTCGATGCGACCGCTGGCGATGCCGGTACGGAAGTCGTTGATCGGGAACTCGTAGTAGCTGCTGCGGGTCTTGCCGTCCGTCTTCTGGCCAGCGAAATGGGTGGCCGTGTCGAGTAGGAACTTGAGGCCACGCGGGTCGTTCTGGCGGAAGACAAACTGGAACAGGGAGCCGCCATGAGGCTTGTACTCCTCAATCTTGCCATCGCGGACGACAAAAGACGCAGCACTCTTGGCCAGAAGCTCAAGAGGTGTCTGGTGAGAGGTTAGGACAGAAAATCAAACTGAATAAAGGGGGAGGGAAGGAGATCCACTTACGACTGTGCCCTTGACCTGCATGTTCACCTCGCCAATGTTCTCAATGGTGAACTGGTCGTTGTCGATGATGGTGCGGAAGAACTCGGAGTCGTCATCGCTGTAGTCGCACTCGCTGTCCATGTCCGTGTCCTCGTGATCGTTGTTGTCCTTCATCTCATAGTGGACCTTGGGCTTCTCGTCTGGAGAATACTGTGCATGGGCAATCTCCAGAATAGCAGTAGCGACCTTGTAATGACCACGGAGGAAAGCAAGCGAGAAGGCGTTGTGGCCTTGAGAATCGGCAACGGTGACGGTCAGAGGTTTGTTGGGCTTCTCGTCGTCGCCATCGGTCCACGCCGCCAGCGTCAGCCTCTTGATTGTCTCCAGGTCGCCGGCCCAAGCAGCTTCAAACCTACTAAGAGTTAGTAAATCGAACAAATGTCAAAGTTGGAAATGAAGTGGGACACGTACAGCTTGACGTAGCCAACGCGGAGGGACTCGGTAATGTCGTCGACGCCAACAAACTGCGGAACAAACTCGTAGTCCTTGGTGTACTCAACAGGCGAAAACTCGTTGACAATGACCTTCTCGGTCATGACGACGTGCGGCTGGCGGGTTGTGGCAATGATCTTGGCCTCGATCTTCTCAAAAGTCTCAATCATCTCCTTGATGGCCGCCTTCTTCTCCTCGACGCCGCCGAGCTCTTCGATCTTCTTCAAGGCATTGTCGTGCGTCCACTGCTGTCTGGCCAGGTCCTTCTTGACCTTCTTGAGGTCGTTCATCGTGGCCAGGTACATCCAGCTCTCTTTGTCCAGCTTGGCAATGAAGGCCTCGGGGTTCTCGGCGACCTTCAAGGGCTTGCTCTCCCTGGGCTCCTCACCCTTGTACTCGCGCAAGGCAGTCAGATTCTCGCGGACAATGGCCAGTGCATTTTCGGACGTGTTGCGGCTCATCCACGAGTAGTGGCGGGCGCTGTGCGAGTCCTTGGTCTTGGTGTCCGGGTCGGCGCCTCGTTCGAGAAGCTCGAGGGCAATCCTGGGGTTGGGCGACCGCAGAGCAACAATCAGGGGCTGCTCCAGGCGCATCTCGAACAGCTTGTTGTTCTCTTCGAAAGTGCTGAGGCTGCTGCTAAAGGCCGACGACGCCTTGGCACACTTGAGCCAGGTGCCAAAGTCGATCTGGGGCGGGACCCCGCTGTCCAGCAGCTTCAGGGCCATGCGGATGTCACCCGAAACAATGGCAGCCAGCAGCGGGCTGCTTGACTGGTAGGAGGACGGGAACGAGATGTTCTTCATAGCATTGGGAGCACCGGTCTTGTCGAGGTCAAGCAAGAGCTGCACGAGATCCACGTCGGTAGACTCCACATAGCGCTGGAAGGCCGTAATGCCGTTAAGGTCGGCCTGCGCGCATGTCGCACCGAGGCTCAGGAGGGTGGCAGCCATGGACTTGGCCTTTTCAATGGGGAGAGCCAGGGCCAGAGTGAGCGTAAGGAGGGCCGAAGAGGGCTGCTGGTTGTAGGAGTTGAGGAACTTGATGGGCAGGAGGATATCGGCGCCGTACTCCTGGCAGAGCATCCTGACGACCTCGTCGTGGCCGCTGATGACGGCAAAGTGGAGAGCCGAGCAGGGGCGATCCCAAGCAATGACATTGGTGTCGTAGAAGTCGGGCTCTTCTTCAGACTCGTTGAGAGCGGCATCGCCGGTCTGATCCTTGTTGTCCTTGCTCTTGACCTTGACAAAGGAGGCGGTCGTCGTGGAGTGGACGCCGTCGTCGGACATTTCATCGTCAATGAGCTCGCCGTCAGAGTCCATGTCCTCGTCTTCCTCAGAGTCGGTGTTCTCGCCCTCTTCCTCCTCGCCCTTCTTCTTCTTCTCGGCATCGGCAGCGAGCTTGGCCTTGCGGCGCTGGTCTTCCTTCTCCTCCTCCTCGGCCTCATTCTCGGTGCTCTTGTCCATGAGGATCTTGACAATCTCAGCATTGCCACGCTGAGCGGCAAGGTGGAGGGCAGTTCTGCCGTCGGCAACGCGAGCAATGAGACGAGCGCCGTGGTCGACCAGCTTCTTGACAATGGCAGGAGTGGAGGACACGACGGCCAGATGAAGGGGCGTGCGGCCGGTGTGGTCGCGTCTGTTGGGATCCACGCCGTCCTGGGCCAGCCAGTCCTCGACATGTTCCAGATCGCCGTCAATGATGGCCTGGCACAGACGGGCAGTGTTGCCGACATAGGCCATCTCCGTCCAGTCGTTGTCTGTCAAGGGGTTGAAGGAGCCGATCTGCTGGCGGCCCGGGTCATCGGTCATGAAGGAGACCTTGCCCGAGATGTAGATCTTGCTCTCCTCTTCGGCAACTTCCTTCTCCTTGTCTGTCTGCGGCTTGGGGCAGAAGCCACAGCAGTCTTCCATGACGTCCTCGGCACGGCCGAACTGTAGAGGTTAGAGTGTGTTTCCAAACAACGTTCGACAAGGGCATTGGAACTCACAAAGGCAGGGTGCCTGTGAAGGTACACCTCGCGGTCCTTCTTCTGGTTCCATTCGGCATTCAGGACTGATAATGTCAGTAAAACGGCTCACACACATCTCTGATGGCGGGTCAACTCACGAAGATCGCGTGTGTAGCACAACTTCTCGATGCGCTTGGCATGGTACTTGCGGCCGTACGGAAGCACGAAAGTGTCGTAGTTGTTGACATCGTCAGCGGTGACCCACTCGGCCACCTCGTCCTCGTGCTGGTCCTTGATGTTGCCGTGCAGGCCGCCAGCAGTGCTGTATGGATTGTAGACAGGAGGACGACCACGTTCCAGACGGCGCTTCGTGGCATATGACTGCCGGGAGTCGGCCGTCGGGAGACGCTCGAGGACGAGCAGACGGGCCAGCCCAAGCGTGCGGTTGAAGCTGCGCTCAAAGATGGTGGGATCGACGCGCGAGCGGTCGAGGTCGCCCCAAAACACCTCAAAGTTGCGGTGGCTGTACTTGGACAGACGGTTCTCATACGACGGGCTGCGGCGGGTCAGGTCGACGTGGTTGATCTGGGTCATGTAGGACTGCAGAGCGCGCGGCGTGACGTAGACCTGCTTGCCGTCGTAGGCGGCGCCCGAGCTGTCAATGTCGAAACCGGCCAGAATTTCCGAGACAGACTTGTAGATGCGCAGCACGATCTGCACGTGGCGGGTTGGGTACTCGCTGCAGATTGTAATGGCGTGCTTGGTGCGGACCGTGGTGGTCTCGGCCAGAATTGAGTCGCGGATGCTGGCCTCGATCTGCTTGATCTTCTCGATGGCCTGCTCCTCGGTCAAGCCATACAGGAACAGATCAACGTCAGAGGCCGGGCAGAACTTTTCGTGGTAGTACTCACGCAGCGAACGGCGAGACTTGCTGTGCTCCTCCGGGACAGGCAGCAGACAGTTGACGACGGACGAGCCGGCGGCCACAACATTGTCCCAGCTAATGTCGGCCAGGGACGACTCGGAGAAGACGGCAAAGTTGCCCTGGAAGGTCTCAATGGACGGCACAACGGCCGGAGAGCCGCTGGTCCGGCGGTTCTCCTTGGGCAGAGGCATGATGTACTTGGACTTGAGGTCCTCAGGCTCCGAATCCAGGTCACGGGCCCGGATCTGGATCTTCGGAGTGTCCTTGGTGAAGACCGGAAGGACATTGACATGGGGATCAGCCAGAACCGGGTTGCCGGGCTCCTGGGCAAAGATCTCACGGACACTGGCCTCATACTTGCGGTAAGGCTCAAACAGTTCCGTCATGGGCCGATCTGAGTTCTGAGCAAGATAGCTCGGTAGCTCGGCGTGGGGCACCGGGATGGGCGGCAGCTCAAGGAACGGCATCTTGTCGGCTTTTGGGGGAGAGGAATGGAAATATCTTGTGAAAGGAGGGGGTAGGGAAAATGGAATTGAAATCAAAGGTGCTGGCTGGGCTTTTGTTGCTAAGAAAAGGGCCCTTGAAAAATAAGGTCAATAAACAGCTAATAAGTGTGTGCAAGAAAGGAGTATGGAATAGAGAGAAGAGATAGATGACAACAAAGGGGATATTCTTTTTATATTTTGATGTTTTCGATGAATAGAATAAAAAAGGAGATCAATTGAAGCAAAAGTAGAAATGTAATGAGGCGGGAATGGGACAATCTGAAGACGAGAGACTCGACCTAATATTGGAAAGGCAGAATGAAGCAATTGATGTCGTGTAAACTCACCGATGGGCGTTTGCACCAAGACAAAACGGGAATTGGGCTGGCAGACGAGATGAATATATACTTCTCGTGAACGGCGATAGTGCTCGCATCCTCTTCTTGGATGCGAATTTTTTTTGTGAAATGGAGACGCTGCAGCCTACCTGCCTGAAAGAAGAGGAAGAAATACTCGTAATGAAACAGACGAGACGATGTCGAACGGGCTGAGCAAGACGGGATGGGTCCGATGGATGGGGTACGATCGAGGAAAATGAAGCTAAAGTAGGGGAAACAGAAAAATAAGCGGTAGACACACCGACTTAGCTCGTGGTTGGCGGTTTTGGCACTCGCTTGTTTAGATTGTGGTTCGTGATTCGTACTTTCCCAACTCAGTGTTCTCTTTTTCTTTTCATCGCCTTCGTCGTTAGGTAGTAAAAGGCTTTGAGTGGGAAGGAACGAAAAGAAAATCCACCCCCGCTGCGTTGAACCTGAGCCTGATCCTTTCAGGGGCTTCTCATGAAAGGGGAAAGCGTGGTGCAGCTGAACTTTTGAAATGGCAAGGGAGGAGCAGCCAAGGCTTTTGGTCATTTTTGAGTTTCTTTGTGCTCTACGGTGTAGGACGAGGTATGTGCACAGTCGTCGCTTCCCATGTGGGATGAGATATGGATTATGGAGCTGCATCACACTTTCCACGCGGGGAACACAAGTGTTAAGCTCACCTATCTCACCTTCCTTGGCTTACAACTAACTTGAATGACCAGGGGGAACCTCTTCGATGTGGGAAAGAGGGCCTTGCTGCCTTGTGCTGAGCCGTTCCAACAGCATCACGTGCAGGCAGCAGCTCCGAAAAGTGGTTCTCGAGATTCCAAATCGGGACAAAGCGAGGCTTGAGAAAGGATGCCAATTACGAAGTCTTAATAAATGACCATACGATGCAGAGGCAAGATGTGACAGCCGTGAAAAGTGAAAGTCAAATTGCAATAGAAGCGCGAGGCGCGTCAATGTCAATTAAGGCTCCTTGGTCCCTTGGTTTCCACCACCTAAAGCTCACTAGCCTTGCGCGGCGTGGGAGGCGGCGCTGCTCGGCAGCTGAACGGTTTTGAATTCAGTCGTTTTGGTCTCTGATTTTGTGATGGAGGAAACGGGCAGTGCAGGCAGCAAGGGTGGATCCTCGGAACAAAAAGAAAAGAAGGTGTAGTCAAAACCCACGAAAGCCGTCAAGCTCGTGGAATTTGTAGAAAGCGGAGGCAGCTGAGTATGCCTCGCGAGATGAAATGGCAAGCTGCCTTGGCTGTGGCTAAAGCGAGATGGAGATGCGAATGGGGTCATACATGGAGACGAGATGGAACAAGTGCCGAAAGCATGCGCACAGATTCGACGTTGAATAGACGTTGAAAACAACCTAGTCATTTCAACATTCAGTAGGGTAGGTCCGTTCACGGCCACAGTTCTGGAGCATATCGAGATGCATTTCTATCCGACACGGTGTCGATAACGACGACGGCGACGGCGGCAAATATCTATTTGTAATGTACAACTGCCTTGAAGAGACAGGACGACCTGGCAATAGAGCAACAATATGCAAAAAGAGGCGGTAAAAACGACAAAGCAAATTATAAGGCAGGCAAAGAAAACGAGGAAGCACAAAAGGAAATGCAGGTATTAAACGCGGACGGCTGGTCGAGTTCGGTGGGATGGATCGAAACAGAGGCCCGACTTTCGGTCACGGTTTGCTTTTGCCCAACTCAACAAGTTGGATCGTCTCGACCGTGGTGTCGTCGCCGCGCATGGCTCCCGCACCTGGTTCGGGCTCAAGCGGTTCCTGTGCTGATTCCGACGGACCCGGCGATTGCGGTTCCAACCTCCGGCCCTCCTGATACCGTCCCGGCCGTAGCCTCGACCCCGAGGCTCTCTCTAGCTCTCGTCTTCTGTGTATGCGTTGGTCCTACAACGCAATCGCTCCTCGCCGGTTTTCGCGCAGATGCAGAAGGCCCTGCAGTCCGCAGAACACAAGGAAGCCCTGGAAGAGAAGTTAGCAGATGCATCAGTTAAGAAGGGGCAATCGTCGTGCAGCATATGCGCAACGTACAGCATAGACCAGCACGGCGACAAAGATGGTGCCGGCAACAGCCGGGCCATCCTCAGGATCGTCGACGCCGCCGACCATTTCGTGGTGGTTGGACTTGAACAGCAGGCCCATGATGGACAGGATGATAATGGCGAAGACGGAGATGACGACGCAGGACCAGGCCTGCATCGCGCCCACGAGCGGCTTCATGATGAAGATGGTGTCGGAGGCGGGCTGGGTGTGGAGAGAGGAAGACGGCGCCTGGTAGGCTGCGTAGGAGGTCGAGTACGGAGAAGACGCGGCGGCGGAAGACGAGGCGCGCTGGTGGAGGCCGGGCCGGCTGCTTATGCTGCTGCTGGTGCCGCGGGCGTGTCGGTCGCGGAGTTCTATGCCGCTGTTCATCAACGAGGGCGTGGGATAGGAGTGGCCGTTGGCGTTGCCGTTGCTGAAATGAGAATTCGAGTTTGAGATATTGCTGGTCGATGTTGTTGGCGGCGACGAAAAGGGATTGCTGTTCTGCGGAGTCTGCCGGCGACGTTGCATGAGGAAGGAGCAGAAACGGAAGCAGAAAGAACGCAAGCAAGTACAAACAAGTGGAACAACGCCGTCAAGCTTGCTATGAAAGGCAGTCGTCAGCAGCGAATGGGGGTGGTGCTTGTTGATCTTGGTGCGGCAATAGTAGTAATAGTGTGCTGCTAACAGTTGTTGATGGAGCTCAGCAATGCCAGTTGCAGCGATAAGGGAAGGCTGCCACACTGATGCATTCGGTGTTGATAGGCTTAGGCAAGCGCGAATTCGAGAAATTGGCGCCTGGATCATCAGGCCCCAATTTCCTGGCGTTATGTTTCACTGTTACGTGGGTACGACGTTCACGTGACCCGGTTTTGTATGGGAGAATTTTGGTGGTAATATTTGGTGGTGCAAAGACTTGGGGAAAGCTCGCAAGTTTAGGGCGGGAAGGTGCGTTAGAGCTGGAAGTTAGCGCGATTGACCACTGTGACGTGATGTGCATCGGTTGTCGTGATACTTCATGTCTGTCTCTTTCTCATAAAGAACACAAGCAAAGCACAAAACATCTCACTCTAGAGGGATATATACGCTCACTGGCGGTTATCAGGCTACGCTGGCAACTCCCCGTCCCTGTGAGCGAACAGTTTATGCCGCCCTGGCACGTGTGTCGCTTCTCAGCCAGAGCCACGCTTCGACACCTTCACACCGGTTAATCGCGTTTCTACCGAAACAGATTTCTTTTGGGGCCATCGGAGTCCCTTCGCTGTCTGCCTACCTTTTCATTAGCCTCTGCTATTTTTCGTCGTAATAGCCATCGACTTTTGGCTTCACCGCAGGCTTGACCTTGCACCATGTTTGAGGTTTGTTTCCAAGTTCCTTGTCCGGCATGTGCCTCATTTTTCTTGAGACTGGCTCTTTTCCTCGTCGCTTATTTTGCTGACCTCTCCAGGCACTTCACCCACACCCCGAGGACCGGCTCCAGCTGCGGCTGCATCGTGCCCGGTCGGTCATTCTGACCACAGAGGAGTGAGTTTTGTCCCGAAATTTGCGTCTTGAAAGCAAGCTCACCTAACCCTTCAGGCTCGTCGAGATCCGTGCTGCCCAGCGCACTTTTGAGGGTGCATACATGCGCACAGCCTTGTCGCAGTTTTCGTTTGCGCTCGTCGTCCTCAAGATCTTCACGGCCGAGTTCTACGCCTTCGGCGCGCTCTTTGCCGTTTACGGCGCCGCCGTCATGCTCGTCGCTATCTACCGCCGCTACGAGGGCAACCGGCAATTTTTCAGCACGGAAGAAGAGGTCAAGGAGGAGGAAGACAATGGCAACGGCGAGTATGACGAGGCCGTCGATGGCGAGCGGCCAGCAAACGTCGTAACGACCGGAGCCGCGCACTCTTCTTTGCAACAGCACATTACACATTCCGGGCACCGAAGAACGGCCTACACGAGGGTGGTCACGACGAAAAAGTTCCGCACGAGCGGCAACAGTGTGGTTATGCTGAGTTTGCTGAGTCTGGCGGCGTACATCTCGTTGATTGTGCTGCTCTGGAATCTGCAGGACTGATCGGCGAGCTGAAGGGGGAAGGTGATAGAAACGCCCTATGATCCACGCATCTTGTTTATACACACTTCCTTACTCCCCGATGCCACCCACTGTACCTATCTCGGGCCCGGTGGCACATACGGACGCATACGGTCCGAGTCGGGCCCGTCGCAGAATCAACGGTAGCCGACAGTGGCAAACTCGCACAGGAGAATGCCAACATGCTGGCCGGAACTTGCAAGTGCTTGCATCCAACAGACTCGCTAGCAGCATGGCAGCATCCGGGGATGTAACGGCGTGAATGCAGGTGCAGCAGTCCCCGGTGCGGTGGGAATATGACGTTATGACCACGTACGATACACCGTACTTTACGATACTTTACGACAGAAAATGACAGCGTTCGCCAATTGATTGCCAATCCAATAGCAACCGAGGCTCAAAGATGTTGTGATACGTGTTTTCCAGCTCGCTCTACACCAATGGCAAGCGCCCTGCACATGCCTGTTGTCGCAATCCTCTGTGCTTCACTCTGCGTTGTTCTGATTCACGCTGCATTGCCTGTGCTACCCCGTCAGACGCAAAACTCGTCACAGTCGCGTCCGTAACTGTTGCTACGATCACACTTTTCCATCATGCAGACGCCCCTAGCCAGTTTGCAGCCAGCAGCCAGCAGCCAGCAGCCATTACAAGGACGCCACGAGAGGGCTGGCGTGCAGAAAACCCAGGACAGGCACGGCGCACAACATCCGCGATGGTCCAGCTAGGATCGGGCTTGCAGACTCGGAATCATATGAGGCGTCCGACGACGTGTTGTCACAATGAGGCCGTCGATGTACGGTGTCAGAATGTGCTGTAGTACAGCCAGCCATTATTTGTTTCCACCATTTGCATATTTCTTCTGCTTTTGTTCCTTTTACTCTTACCGCATTTATTGCTCTAGTTGATGTTTCTTTTTCGTCTCTCGTTTTCTACCAGTCGCATCTCGTCATTTCACGCAAAACTACATCCCAGCATCTCTGTCACTGCCCGACAGTCTCAAGCGCCTGTAAATTAAAGTAGAATGCGACAAAAGAATACAGCAATGGCACAAAATAGACACTTGCCGTGCATTTGACGCGCATGCACCATACGACTCTATTTTTGAGCAGAATACTACTTGACGAAGGATGTGTGCCACCCCTTTGCTCACTGTGCCCCTTGTTAAGCGAACTGCTCCTATTTTGGACAACAACAAAATCTCCAAGCACCCCAAAATCAGCATTTCGGACTGTCATTCATATCGCTTCTCTCCCTATTTTCGACAAAACTCGTTTCAAGCTGGCATGTTTTTGATGTGTATCTGCTCTGACGTTTGTCGTGTCTTTGTAATGGACTGTCGTCTATATTGAAATCGTTAATGACCCTGAACATCGACCAAAACCGCCTCGACATTTCCAAATTTGGAACTGGAGTGCATGCTGTGCCGCATACCAGCTTATGTCCCGTCTCCTGTTGGGACCAAACATTGGTATTCAGCGACTACCAAATTTCGGCAGCTGTTGTCAGCTTCTGTTCTCTGCCTCTTTTGTCTTTTTAGCAGTAACCAGGCATTCTTTACTCGGAGACTTGTTGGCTTTGTCGTCTCTCGTCAGAGCCAAAGAACAAAAATAGCAACCCTCAACCACAGATATGCTGCACAATAGAGTTTGAGCGAGGACAAATGCCCGATGCATGCATCCCAATGAGGAGACTTGACAAAAATAAAAGAGAGAGAGAGAGACAGAGACACACACACACACAGAGAGAGAGAGAGAGATCGTGTGGCAGTCTGTCAGTCTGCGGCGATGCATCTCACGCAAGCTGTGCGTCGTTTCTGTGCAAGTCTCTAGACAGTTCGAGTTCGCCGCACTCCGTACACCTGTATGGTACGAAGGCGGGGTAAAAGCATTTCCTGCCTTCTCTGTCCTGATCATCTATCGTTTCGCTTTGACATTTCCTGTGATATATCTCTGAATCTCCCAGATATAGCCCTCGGTTGTTGCCAACCTTGGTCAGAGGTGTTTCTTGACATAAATTAATGGCGAGAACATAGAATCAGCCACCGTGGAACAGAATGTTACTGCCTTGCCTCGACACGCCACATCCGTCCTGCTCGTGTCTGTTGGGGTATGTTGGAGTCTGTTCGAGCCACATCTGGGCAATGCTTGTTTTGGGCGTTTCTACTTTTGGGCTGGTCCTCGCTGTTCTTCTTGGCCTTCAAGTCCTCTTTTGGACTGCTACAGGCCCCCTCTCCCATGCAGGGGCGACGAAACAACCCAGACCATCGACCTCTCCGCCTATCGGACAGTCAACCGGCAGTTTCAATAGGAGGGGGGGACCAAAGAGTCAAAAGACCAAGATGTGAGGAATTATGGAGAGGGGAATGGGGAGGGGCGTAACTTTTGTACAAATACAAAGTACAACGTACTCCATACACGTACTCCGCAAAAGACGAAAGAATGGTAGAGGGAAGATGGACACTGAAGAGAAGAGGGGAAAGACACGAAGTCACAAGAAGATTGGCTGTTGGCAGTCCTTGGTGGCCATAGTGGTCGAGCTGGTCGAGGCTTAACCATGGTTCCGCAAGTCGAGGGCCGCGTCCTCCGGAATAGGAGAGATAGAACCAAAAGAGACAAGGCTAGGCCGGTCTTTTCCCCTCTTTAATTGTGAGAGGGAGGAGGATCGCCAGTACCCGTTCTGGAACCCTTTTTGGTGGTTCTCATCCTTCGAGTGGCCTGTATGTCCGCTGAGTTGATGCTGAAACCTACTGGTTTTGGTATGGGCGCGAGGCACCTGGCCTGTTCTGGACTTGGAGGTACCAAAGGAGGGTGGGAATATGAAAGTCAGTGAAAAGAGAACAAGCGATGTGCTCATCGACTGTCGGAGACGGAAGTAAGGAAGATCTGGTTGATATTTTCTTTTGTGTTCGTCTTCTTTTCTGTTCTATAAAGCTTTTTTTTTATTTTTATTTTTGTTCTATTTTGGAAAAAAAAAGCACCTTGTAACTTTCATCCCTACGGTACGGCGACTGCCGAGGCCGAGATGAGCAAAGGATCCCGATGTGCGGCCGATCCGGCCGGCACTCCCCAAGACCGCATGGAGAACATGATGTGTGGAAATAAAATACTAAATAAATATGAGCTGTTGCAGTTACTGCCTTCACGCGGCTTCATTGCTGTCTTGTAACTGTATCACAACAGACCACATGCTATGAAACTACCTTGAACCAGACGAATTGTTTTATTTTGCATTTTGCAGTATGGAACAGCTGTATGAATAGTGCAATGGCTTGACGTTTGTGCAAATAAAAAATAATATATGCTTGGCTTGGAAGTCGCGCGAATACAGTCTGTACGTAGAAATTCTGTGGAAATGATAGTAAACGAAAGTAGGCCATAACTCTTACACATCCATTGATACAGCCAAAAGACGGCAAACCAAGGAAAACCAAGCGGGATTTTGCTGGCGCTCGTGTGAAGAGACGGCGATCAGAAGCAGGCGAGTCGACCGAGTGGACGATCGGCAGTCTGGATGCGTCGTCTGGTGTCGTCTGAAGCTTTTTGTGTCTTGTTTTTCAGATTTTCGGTTTCTCTGGTTCGCTCGTGTATCCGTTGTCAGATCATTGATTTTGCCGACAATGGGATCTACTCCCGTAATGCACTTGGAAGAATGTGCTCTTGAGGTAAAGCCCTGTTTTTTTTTTATTTTTTTTTTTGAACAAAGGAAGCTGTGAATAAAAAAAAAATAAAAAAAAAAAAAAAATAAAAGACGCCGTACAGACACCATGAGTGTATCATCCTGGAAGATCACGATGCTCACATGAGATGAAGAGCGACATGTTACAGTCCATCTTCTGTATGATGGCTCAATATTATTCTCATGCGTGGTTTCTTCATGTTCCAGGCACTTGTGGATCGTTCGAGACCTTGATGCCCTGCGCCATATTTTGCCTCCACATTCAAGTTGTCCTTCAAACCATCATTCTCACGACAAGAACCATTCCGGAATACCCCAAAATATCAAGAACGAGAACTCCTACGGCAGATGGCCGGTTCGCCCGTGAACCCGAACCGTGCAAAAGAACGGCCAGGTTTTACGACGACGCCATCGGCAACGAGCCGAGTCGTTCATCATGACGTTTTGCGTTTGACAACGCTGGAGGGTTTGGGTTCTTGGGTTGACGGTATGCAAGAAGCTTGGAATGATCTCGGCATCTAGGCCGTTCAAACAAATGCAATCACCCCGAGAGATGCAAGTTAGGGACATCATGTCACAAAAAGTACCCAGTTTGTATTCTTACGAGATTTATAGCGTATCGCTCAGTAGGTCTTCATCGTGCGCTACAAAAGTCATAGTCTTTGAATTCGAATGTATCCCATAGTCAGTGGCTCGATGGAGAGACTTGAAAACAGTGGAGTCGACGGTTACAGAGTTGCAGAGTCGGATGATGGACACTCCGGGGGGTAAGATGCTTTCTTGAGTGAATCTGCTCTTTCACAAAGACTGGGGCCACACTGGGGCCGCTCACCGGTATGGACACCCCCCCTGGTTTGTGGATGGAATGAGAACTGACAAGGCAGGGGTGTAATGGGTTCGACAAGAGTACATGTACGGAGTACGACGTAAAGAACAGTCAAGACAGTGGTTGTGTCGTAGTCGTAATAATTCTAAAATATATCCTACGGAGCAGCGAACCGGCCACGGCCATCAGCCGGTTCTCCGATTTCTTGTGAGGGATTCTGTGAGAAAAGAAGCCCAAGAAGCCCATTGTTT
Source organism: Sporothrix mexicana (assembly GCA_021396375.1). NCBI lineage: Eukaryota > Fungi > Ascomycota > Sordariomycetes > Ophiostomatales > Ophiostomataceae > Sporothrix > Sporothrix mexicana. The sequence goes on along the minus strand of WNYC01000061.1, from coordinate 220,560 downwards.
GCAAGGACAGGCCTGTTGATGGATTTAAAAAACAAAAAAAAAAAAAAAAAAAAAAAAAGCAGAAAAAGGGAAAAAGACAGGGACGGCTTAGAGCGCGTGTTGCACAGACGTCAGTGCGGGTAAGCCAAAGTGACAGGTCGATGTGTGGAGCCCACTCATATGTGTATTTCCTTTGTTTTTTTTTCTTTCTTCCAAACCCCTCTGGTATTGTCTCGACACCTGCCTCGCTTCTCATAGCCGCCGGCTTGTAAAACAGCCCCAAGGAGAAACCGCCCTGACTACCGAAAACAAAGTGCAGCGTGTTTTGCGTGCATCGTCAACATTGCTGCATTTTAATATAATACCATAGTCTGCCGTCTTTAACATATTTTTATCGTCTTTTTATTGCCCTCACGCCCATTCTGTCGTCTGGACTGCCTCGCCATATTGCCCACCTTCACTCTCCAACACGTGCGTGTAAATTGCGCCCGTTTCAACCAAGGCCCGGACGCGGGCTGTCTTTCGGTGCTACTCCCAAATCTGCCTGAAGCCAAAGTGTGTTGTGTATAAGTAGGAGTTTGGCCGAAAACATTGGCAAATGGCAAATGGCAAATAGCAAATAGCTGTCGAGGTGTCGAGATCGAGGCATCAATAGCAGGCGTCTATTATGGTGGGCACTGGATATGGAAGTTGAAAGGAAATATGATTAAAATAAAAAAGGTGGAGGCTGGAGGATATGGCAGTTGGCTGCAGAAACGAACCACAACGATGATATCTGGGAGACATTTACGGCATCGTGTGGATACCAGTTGGAACGCTTTCCAATTTGTATCGTGGCAACATTGTTATCACCGTAGACTCTACCTTCTGTCAGTCTTGCTTTTTGTGTGGTAGTTTGTTTTAATTTTGAATTAAAAAAAGAGAAATTTTGACCTGCCACATGACAACGTCTGTGGGCATGAACACCGTCACTTTGCACGTGGAAAGCACGCCTCAAGGTCGAGGACAAGATCATTCATGCCCATCACAGGCTCTCATCACATTTCATCACGCTCTCATTGCGCTCGAGCTTTACGACGCAAGATGCTCGTGAGGGGTATGTACGTACTTCGTACACAGACAAATTGCGATGTACTTGGAAAATGTCGACACTCACACGACTCGGTAAAATGTGGTGGCAACGTCCCGGATAGATTCAGTGGCTGGTCCGCCAGCACTGACCAACCATGTTTGAAATTCGACAAATGTCGACAGTTGACAAGCGTCGCGAAATCGACAGATGACCAGATTTGGTAACAAGAAGAAAATAGAAATAAATTACAGTACGTCGTACTCCGTATGGGAGACTACGACAAACCTCGTACTCTTAGCTTTTGGCCCTCCTTTTGTCGTAAAACACAGCGAGGCCATCAAACGGCGAGCGCATAAATTGGTCAAAAGAGCAAGAACCATTGTCCTTGCACATAAATTCGATAAAATGGCCGAGCACACAATGCCCACTTCAAAACCACACCCCAAAAACAGTGGAATTCAAACAGACCCCCTGCAAGAGGAGGTGTTCGCGAACAAAAAAGGCACTGCAACATCCCTGGTGTGGATCAATCTTGATCCACTTGGAGAGAGCCTGAGAGTCAATGAGGGGGGCCTTCTTTTGCATCCTTTAGGCAGTCCCTCATCTTCTTTTCTCCTTCTTTCTTTCTTCCTTCCGGCCTTCCTTCTGGCCTTCTTTCTGAGCTTCTTTCTGAGCTTCTTTTCCTGTTTTGGTCGTCTTTTTTTCTTCTGTCAAACGTTTGTTTTCCACACCCCCAGTTTACTGCCCATTTTAACAGAGTCCACATTTCGCCTTTTGCCTGTTTTGCTGCATTTGAAACTGCATAAACAAAGGGAAGGCCGAGATGGTAAAGCAAAGGTAAATCTGTGGAGGACGGAGTAGTTCATCCTATCTTTTTGAGACGGCGAGAGCGAGCATCCAAGCCCCTTACTCTATTTATTCTCCCTTATTTTCAAAGGCGTTCGATTCATTACTTTTCATTCACGTTTTCCATCGATACAACCGAACATCCGCTGGCAATACTGCCCTGTTTTTATTTTCATATTTCCGCGCCTTTTCTTCATCAATTGTACAAGTACTCCATGCATGTATACATGCGTTCATGTTTTGCCTCTTTGACATTATTCAACCAGCCTGGTCCTTGTCTGTTTTGCCACGTCTGCCAATCATTCCATGTGGCGCGTTCGAGAGGGTTGTGGTTCATGTCATTCTTCTGGTTCAGCCAAAGAAACAGTGTCCTTCTTTTTTGCCTGCAATTTCTCCAGCCTGTCATCGTGGCCAATCTCCAATCTCCAATCTCCTCCAAAGTACGACATACAACGTAGAGCACCCACCAATTGCATCAGATTACGACGTAGGACTTGCAGGTACTTGTCGACTGCAACACACTCGGAGTAGATGCTGACGGAGTTGCCCGTCGGGACCGGCGAGTGACCCTGTCGAATAGGTTGGGTTACAGAGATATGGGGGTCGAGGGGACTCAAAGAAAGAAGGAAGAAGGCGAAGGCAAAATGAAAAAAAAAAGATGTAAGTAAAAATACAAGCAGAACTCATGTACAAAATACAGGAAAATGCATCTCAAAGGAATCTGGCTCAACATCGACAAACGTAAAGCTGAGCCAACTCACGTCTTATCCCCCCCCCCCGTGTTTGTTCTCCAGACGGAAGTCGATGCAACAGAACGATACAAAAAAGTCTGGAGAGACACGGCAACCCCAGACACCAGACACGGCAGGCAGAAAAAAAGAGGAGAAGAAGGGAGAAAAACAATAAAAAAACAGAGAAAAGAGGACGGCGAAAAGATGTGATGAACCATTTTCAAATCCTGGTCCTCTTTCCTGTGGCTTCCCGCCCGCTCTCTCCACGTTTTGCACAGTCCGTCCCCCCATCTTGCCTTCTGTCTGTCTTCTTTTTGCCTTCTTTAGTTGTTTGTCTTTCCTTGTCTGCTTCTTTTCCTCGCTTTCCCTCCCATCGTCCTCGCCACCCGCCATCTGTGCCGCTTCCAGCGATCTCGTCTCGCCTTCTGTGCCTCTTCTTTCCCTTCCTTTCTGTCTCTTCCTCACTCCCCCTTGCCCTCGTCACGAACCGCCCGCGGCTCTGTCTTGAACTACTGGGAAATGGGAAAGGGTAGCAGTAAATATGGACGTAAAAAGCGGAAGGAAAGAAGAGAAGAATAAACGAAGAACACGCGACAAGAAAGTAGGGAACCGCGATGTTGGGAGTGCCCGTCTCGCGCCGCTCATGTCCCACAACCTTTTCCATGTAGTGAGAGATGTGAAATGAAGAGTCCTTGCCCTTGATCGCTTTTTTTCACCTGGTATACGACGTACCTCTGGCCTCTAACTACACATTTCGTCTCTTATTTCACATCATATGCCGGCCATGTCGGCGCCATTTTCCCGTTTAGCGAGTGCAATCTATTTTTACAGGTCGATGCAATGTCGAAAGAGAATGAAGAGCAAACAGGTCTGTATGAAATTGAATAAAAAATGGCCTATTTTTGAATATCGAATTTTGATTTTTGCAGTTTTGATTTTGCATCTATTTTAACAGTGTTAGTGGTCATTTTTGGCTGTTTATTTTTGGCGTCAGTTTCTCCTTTTAGCATCATTACAATCACAGTCGCTTTCATTCTTTCACACTTTCACTTGCACACTGCCAACTGCCTGTCAACGTCGTAATCACATCTGGCATGACACAATCTCCCTACCTTTACCAAATCTCCCTAGGAAGCGATGTCGGCTATGATGTAAGGAGGAAATAGGAGGTAGTAATACTACAGGGAAGCGTATCACCTCTTCCTTTTCTCCCCCATATTCTCCCTCTGATGTAGCCCCCATGGAATGTGGTTAGGCTTCATCCTTTTATTTCTTTCAAATTTACCAATACGAAGGACTTCAAAGAGGACAAGGCTCGAAGCCAAAAGAGGCCCAAGGGATACAAGATTGGGGGTGAAGATGGGGGCACACAAAAACAGACAGAGAAAGTCACCAAAAGTCGCCTCAACATGCAGGGTCGCCCGTGCAGCATGCACTCCAACCTGACACTTTAGACACACTCCCACGCACAATCACACGCACCAAAAGACACCAACAGGTGCCAACAGACACACAAATGGCACGAAAATGACACAGAAGAGACACGCCCGGCGGCTATTTTGCGTGAATCGCGCAACCCTGTCCGTAGTCGATTTTGTGGCTACTTTCTCTTACCCTTTCTGGTGAGACACTGCATGTTCTTTGGCTGTTCGATTTATAATGGGAAATTGGGGCTCTATCGACTGATTTTTATCCTCCTTCGTCCTTTTTTGTCCTCTTCCTCGCACTGAGAATATCGTGGCATAATATGCCTGTGCACAGGGTGTCTGTGCCCTCAAAGTAAAGGATCGCGGTCAAACGGCCAAAACGGCCAAGACAGTCAAAACAATCCAACGGCCAAAGCAGGCGTTGAAACAAAACCTGCAAGGAGCACCTCTCCGGGGGGTCATTATGCATTGAGAGAGAGATAGCTCAAGGGATAGCTTGGAGGAGAGCTCCATGTTGTTGTTGACCTCTTTCATTTTCCTTTCTCACGTTATTTTTGACAAAAGCCAGAGTCCAGAGTCGGGAAAACGGGAGGCCGTTGGCGGAAAAAAGAGCAATCTATTCTGTTGTTTATTACAACGTACGCCGAGAGCTTGTATACACATACATACATATATGAATCTTTTATCGGCGATGGTGACAGATAGGCTCTGCATGTGTCGATGGATGGACGGAAGAGATAATCGGGAAAGACAAATGTTTCCAACGAACACGGAAATAAAGTAAACCGATTGTGAAGAATTCAAAAATCAACGAAATCATCACTTTCGAGGCAGCACGTTATTTTGGCAGCACCCTTTAGGCTGCGGACTTGGATATACAAAGTACATCTCATGAGATTGCTTTGCAGATTTCATTCTTACTACATGATTTGAAACCAGATCGAAGAAAGGGGATAGCCAGAAATATGACGAAAAGTATGGAAACGAGATGGCAAAATCTCGGTCTAATTCTTTGGCTGTTTGGTTCGAGTATTACTCTGAATGTCGTAGGCATCATTTCTCCAGTGCTTCTTCTCCTCACAAAACCCCCCCAGTTGCATTGTCCCCGTTGTCGATGCTCGACCCTAGATCCCTGTCCTCCCTTTCTTTCCACCTTTTTCCACTGTCTCGCGGCGACCAGCTGTCAACGCCCAGCCCCATCAAGCCACGGTCAGCCCAGTCTGAGTGTCCATGTTGCTTTGTGCCCTGGAGCCTGTTTTCCCTTTTTCTTTTCTATTCTTTACGACGTCAGACACAGGTGATCCTGTGTCTTTGACCTCACACCGGACCTGGAGGCTCTGCGAGCCGGCTTCATGCTCGTAAAACTACCAATGCTAACCGGAGGCCGCTTTGGCCCTGTATTTTTGTAATCTGATGTACTCCGTACTCCATACTTGCGAGTATGTATTTTCTGCGCTGCTATCTCCATCATCTTGCAAAGTCAATCAGAGAATTTGAGGGGCCTGTTTTGATTCGTCAATGTGAATTCTTTGTTTTCTTTTTTGTTCTTCATTCTCTCTCACTTTTATATTATATCAACACCATCTTCGCAAATACCAACAGCCGGAGAAATGTACCCTTCTTTCCATACTAAATACACGCGTACCTGTACTAAATAAGGAAATCTCTATATAGTTGACCTATTTGGGGGCCGGGTTGTAGTTGGTTTTATTTTTGTTTTACTCTGTAAAATACCTTCTTATTGTATTTGCGTTTTCTTTCCTTTTTGCAATTGTGTATCGCCAATTCGGAGTCATGGAACTTTCCGGTTGTTTTGTGTCTTTCAATTTCTGTTCCTTTCTGTTCGTTTTCTCTTTTCGTCGTCTCCATCACAATCATGCAAACGGGGATGTCGAGCAGGGGATATGCCAGCGCGAACAGACCTGATCAGCTCTTTCTGTGCTCAGCAATGCAACAGTGAAGCAACAGGAGAAAATGCGTCCGAACAGGTGTTGTTTTGTGTTGTTTTGTGTCGTTTTGTTCCATGTGTTCTTCTCGTGTCGTCGATACTTCCATTTGCCTTCCTTTTAGGTTCTGTCGACCCCTTTGCCGTCTTCCACGCCTTCTAGAAGACTGCCATAAATTGATTCTCCAAAAAGTGAATGAAATCGGGTTGTTCCCAACGCCGTTCCGCCTCAATATCGAGGTCTGGTGTTGACGTACATATACGGTAAATATGTCACCTATTCACGATTGGTACCAAAATACCATGCACTTGTTCCCTCGCAGCCTTTTCCTCTTGTGGAATTAATTGCTTTTGTGTGTTATTCGCCTGCAGGTACGACGTACACAGGATGCTTGTGTTCTTGTATTTCCCTGAAGTATGTCGTAGATGTACGACATACTTGTACTACAAATGTCGTCACTTGTATCTGCACGTCAGAATAGCGTCGCTTCGCATGGCAGACGTGTCGAAATGTTTCTGGCTGGTGGCTCCGACAATGCAAAGTGGTATGTTGTTCTTTATTCTGATTCTTTTTCGATTCTTTTCCTAGCCTTCTTTCCTTCTTTTCTTTTATTCAGTTGCACGGTTTTCCGTCGCCTTTAGCCGAGCAAATCCTTGATGATGGATTATGGACAGACAACGGGCACTGGAAACGTGAAACAAGGCGCCGGACTTTGCCAAAAGTTATGCAGTGGATAAAAGTGAGGCTGTATTTTACACTACGTCGTACTCAATTTGTATCAATATCCACACGTGAATGATCGCCGACGAGGTTTGTCTTTCCATCTCCTTTTCACCGTCTCCTTTTCACCATCTTCTTTTTCTCCCTACCCATTTCTCGCTTCCTATCTAATCTTGCCGTTCGGCTACATTGTGAGTGAACGGCCCGAAGGGGGATTCTAGAAGGAAAAGTCGGCCAGGATGCTGTTTCTGGTTTCCTTCTCTGTGTTCTGTCTCTTTTCCTCTTCTTCATAATCCCTGCTAAATTTCAACCCCCTGCGGACGTGCGCCTCAGTGATTCTTCAGGGAATACGGAATACTACCAAAACATACAAGCCCCGAGGCCCTGGCCACCAAGAGAATCCGTGCTCACTTTGGGACTCAGGGCATCTTACAAGAAGCAAAAGGCGAGATGATGAGAATGTTACGCATCAGATGCTCGGCTATTCTTTGCGCATTGGTTTCTACGGCGTAAGATAAGGAGTTGCATTTTCTTTCCATTTTGCGCACGCACATGTTCCTCCCCATGGCCGGAATTCCCGAGATACTTCGTTCAGAGTCCTTGTCGCTTTGTTAGGCAGGCGACTCCAAGGTTAACTCTCTTTTCGTTCTGGCATACTGTCCCAAAATCAGGCCATGTAACACAACCATTATGCTTTGTTCGGGTGCAAAGTGGGTGGTAAAGGCAAAGTACAAAATTCAACAGAAAATAAAAGAGAAAGACAAAATGCAGTATTTTCCGGGCCTCCATGCAAGTACACAAAATACATTGAAGACACATTTATTAATGCCCGAGATCGTGGCACAATGCGACGATTCGCACGAGCAACGGATGTTTCAGCCGGCGCCCAGCCAAATGCACGTGTCAAATGGTGGCCGTTGGGTATTGCATGCATTGTGCACTGCGTGAGATTCCTACAAAGCATTCTCTTTTCTTCCCTCTCTATTCAAAGGTTTTATTTTATTTAATTTTATTTAATTTTAGCATTCATTCTTCCTATCTACTCTATGCAGCATAAAGTAAACGAGCCACGGAAAAACAAAATCCACAAAGGGCGCAACAGCATCGCGAAAGCAATCGCCCGTTCCCATAGTGCTTGTTTATACGGCGCGGCGGTGACAGCCATATGTTGGTACCTGATTTTGTATGTTTTCTGGGAGTCCTCTTTATCTATCTTTCATCTCGTCTTTTCTTCCATTTTTCTTTCATCCTTCAGTCCTTCTACCCTTCCTCCATTCCCTCCCCTACCTCTCTGCCGTGTGTCCGTCTCCCGTCCTGGTTTCTCGGGACTCGAGCCTCGTGTCACGGCCGTGTTTGTTTTTTCCATTGTAATCCAGCTCCAAAAAATATTTCTTTCTTTTCCAAAAAAAAAAATTAACAAACCCAAATTGAACAATGACAGCTACAATTACAAGAAATCTCGCAATACCCCTGACGTATATGAGGCTTTTTCAGAAGCCTCATCACCTTTTCGAATCCCATCCTGCAAAGCTTGCAGCAATCGGTCCATTGGATTGGCCGAAGGGTGGAACAGTGAGAGCAAAGTCACAGAATAAGAATAGTGTCCTACAAGAAAGGCCGAATATAGTAGAAAAACAATAATAACCTTGGCAACTCGCTTGCATATGACAGCAACTGCCTAAAGCTATTCTTCATTCTGATCATACTCCGTATTCCTACCTGCATCTTGTGTCTCTTCGGCCTCTTTCCTGATACCGTTGATTTTTCAGAGTCTAACCCCTGTCGTCTTTCTTCCTCTTCCGTTCTTTTCCTCCCCCTCTGGCCCTTGCAGCCAACGGTTGAGGAGTCGATGGGCCGGGCCTAGCGCCGACAGATGAAAGACAACGGTAATACGCAAGGAAAGAAAGAAATGCCGTTGAAGATTTCTGATGCAGAGGCCGCGTTGCCCAAAATACAAGGTCAAAGACATGAACACGTCGAAAACGTAAGATGTGGTTTCCTCTCCCTGGGATGAGGACCAATCTCACTGCATTTTCTTTTACTCTCTTTTCCTTGCTTAAGCCCTACCATTTAAACCCTTTTCCATTTTGAAACACGATAGGCCACCGCACAACATCACGCAACCCATGTAACCTCGGTGGCTGCATACGTGGGGAGCCAAACAGCGAGAAAAACTGGCAGGGCGTCATAGCCAGAGCTGGTCGTTTTGAATTTGCCCAACCACGCTGTTCTTTCCCTTCTTTTTCTTTTTTTTTTTTTGTCCTTTTTTCTGTCCACGCCCACGAATCAATGTAGTATGTGGCCTTATTGTGATTCATTTTCTTTTTAAAATTCTATTCCACAACAATGCCCAAATGTCCGCCGTGCATTCAAACATATCACTTGGAGCCTTCCTACAGCCTTTTATTTTTACCTTGCAGAACAAACCTTTCAAGCATCACATCACTGCCACACACCCTTTTCTCAAGAATAGGTCTCTATTTACACACCCCCCTAGACACCTACCCTTACCAACTGCCTCAAGTCATCCACTTGTCGGGACTTGATCCGAATGGGAAAAATGAAGACAAGAAAATTCAGAAACAGATTTGATAAATACAATAAAACCCAAAAAACCAGTATAGTTTTGAGGAATTAAGAGAAATACTTCATTACGGATGACGGAAAAAAAAGAAGGCTGCGAAGCCGGGCGCCTGAATTAGGCGACAAGCACAACAATCACCCCCATCTGGCCCCAAAACGACCCCAATGTCGTGCGTCTGCGACATGGAGTTTAAGATCGTTTCCTCTTTTGTCTTTGCCTTCCATTTTCATTTTGTGCGTCTTAGAGCACATGGCAGATAGAGTAGCCTCCATACGACATACGACCCTCGCCTCATCTTTTGCCTTTGATTCCAACACTCTCTTTTTGTCCTTTTGTCTTCTGTCTTTTCCCCTCTTTCCTCCCTCACCAACCGGTTTTTTGCCCGTCTTGGATCTGGCTCTTCTCCTGATCCTTCCCACTCTCTCTCCCCGAGCCACTCACCTTGACCAACCAGCTTGACCAACCAGCTTGATTTTCGAGCCTCTGTCGCTGTCTCGCCAAACTTGCAAACTTGCCTAGACCCTCGGAGCATTGCGTGCCTCTGGCCCAAAACAGCAGTTGAACCAGACATCGAGGGGTGTTCAGACCTTTTTTCGAGTCCACTGCATTTTAACCTTTTTTTGGTATCCTCGTACGTTGCATGCATTTTCTGCTTTGCTTTGCTTTACTCTACTTTACTCTGCTTTGCTTTCCCTTGCTACTGTCCTCCCCTCCACTTACAGCGGCCCAGCTCGCTGCTCATGTTCACCGTGCCGTCCCCTCACCCTCCCATCTTTTCTGTTTTCTGTGCCCACGCCTCTCTCCAAATTTCCATCCAGTACCCATGTCCTTTTCTCTCTTTGCCAGTACACAAGAACGGATCGGGAAGATTCATTCTCCCCTTTTCCCCAAAAGAGAAACAGAGACTTCCCCAACTGGGATTTTAAAAATAAACTCGACGACTGGCAGAGCTATACCTTGGACACAGACTCAGAAAGCCGTTTTCCCGTCCTGCACCAACAGCTTGATTTTTTTTACCAAAAATAAAAATACAGAAAAAAAGCCGAAAGGCTGTTTTTACAAAAGACAACTTTCACACTCACCAACATTATCTTTTTACTTTCCCAGTGTGTCTGCCTCCCCACTCGTGTTCTCGTCATTCTTCGTCGTCTCCGTCCAGCAGCCGTGATCGCTGGCAAGGTAGTGAACCAGAAATGCAAGCAGAAGGATAGCAGGGGACTGTCTTGATCTTCTTGGCCTTCCCTTCTTTTCTACATTTTGCCTTCTTCTTTGCCTTCTTGATTTTCTTCTCTCCCCATTTTTTATTTGCATTAATTTTTTCTCTTCTGCCCTTGTCTCCCAACCTCAGCTCTCACCCTACTTTTTTGGGCTTTTTGGACACAAAGCAACAAACACACCCTTCGATACAAAATGCCTGCACTCAATCTTATCACACCCCTACAAAGCATCTTACCTTACGTCGTACACCCCCCTAAACCCAACCCCAAGCAAAAGCCAATCCTATCCATCTTCTCATCTGCCGTCTGGCAGGTCGACTTAGAGCCGGCAGTAGCAGTAGCAGCACTCTCGTAAATGTTGGGTCGGCCACAGGGTATTGCCTGCTGCCAGTTTGCTTTTTGCTTGAGAAGCCAGCAACTATTTGTACAGGTAGATTCAAGGTTCGCTGCCCATCAAATCTCTGCTTCTGACGGCCCAAATACACCATAGCAAGTACACGGTCTCTGCCTATTATTATCACCGTCCACAGCCCAGGAGCCATGTATGCCTCTTTTCTGCGTCGTTCTCACACACCCCTCCCCCCTGCTCGAACAACCGTTGGCTGCCTTTTAGTGTTCTGCAACTGTGTGTAAGCTTGTAAGTGCGCTCTATTAAGCCTCCTGCCCATTTCTTTAAGGCGAGATGGTCTAGGCCGGCTGCTCTTTCTCATTGTCCCTTTATTTTGTCATTTCCCCTTATTTTTTTCTGGCATATCGCTTTTGCCATTCGCTCTTTCCTTACTTGGCCGGGCCGTCTTCCTCCTCGCCTGTTCACCCTGCTTCAGACCCCAATAATAGCCTTCGATATTGCCCATTCTCACTGTGTGTATGAACTATTCTGCTGCTTCTGCTGCCACGCTGCCACAATTCTCAAAGATTGCCTCCCTCATCTCTTTGACCTCATCGGCCTCTCTTGTCTCCTTTTTGGCTCACATTGAACCACCCAGACTACATCGTCGGCTCTGGGGAAAAGATCCACACGCGTGCGTGCAGCCCATCACTCTTGCCTTGTGCGGTCTCTGTCCATCGCGCCTTCCTTGTCACTCTCGTGCGCACCATCGCTCCTTCCCTGCGAGTGCTCTCCAGTCCAGCGTACCTTCCTTGCTCTTCTGACTGTTGTTTTGACTTTCTGCAGACTATTTTCTATCCTGCATCTCGCACCCCTTCTTCTGGTCTACCTTCTCTCTTCTCTTCTCTTCTCTCTATTTTCCCGTCCTCAAACTCTTCTTTTCATCCATCATCCCTGCCAAACCCACGACTTACTCCACACTTTACGCTCTGCCTGTTTCCTCTCTTCGACTTTTGCCCTTCGGTCTCTCCTTGCCTATTCTTCCAGTCTATCCAGCACTTTGTTTTCCTCGCCTTCGCCCCCATATTTTCCCATTCTCGGCTGCTCTCGAAGAGCTTGATACCGGGTGTCGTTCATCATCGGCCGAGCAAAGGGGGCTGGTCTCCTGCTTTCTGGGCCCAAGCAATCTATCTGGCTCGGACCCTCGTCTCCCAATCTCTCATCGATCGTCTCGCTCGTCTGGTCTGCTTCTTTCGTCGGAGCACCGCTGTTACAGCTTCACATCCAGCATTAAAGCCTGGCTCTCTTATTGATGGAACAGGCTGGAGACCTATATCACACAAGTCGAGCCCAATAACACCGTCGAATACGTGCATCGCTCTTGTGGTTGCTTTCACTTTTTGCTGTCAATTTCTCTCACTTCTTCTTTGCTTCTTTTCTTTTCCTTTCCCCCTTCCTTTGTACAAATACTCTTGTTCTCTTTTTTATTTATTCAATACGCCATCGTTTGCATTCACCATTTCTTCTTTTTCTCGCCTTTTTATTTATTCTTCCAATCTCAATTTCTCTTCCTTCTTTCCTTTTTTCTTCTATCCATCTTCCGTTCATCCTTGTCATTGCATCTCGGCCTTTGCCTCGACTGTTCAATATATTTCTGCCACCACCTCCTCTTTTTATTCATCTCATACCTTCTGCTCTTTTATCTCGGTCTTCTCTCTCTCCTTCCTTTTCTTTCTCTTCTCTCCTTCTTCTTTTCTTTCTCTGCCTGTTCTGTTCTTCTCCCTTTCCTCTGCACTGTCTTCACCAACACCAATTCCACACACTCGCTCGCCTCTCAACCTTTCACCTTTCCTATCATTCACTGTAAGTTGTCAACAAGAGTTGCATTCCGTTCATGGCCGACGTCGCCCCTCCTCCTCTCCAAGAAAGTCTGGACTATTGGGGACCCGGCACAACAACCGTTGCATATCCTGTGGCATCATCCTCATCCTCGCCTCCAGATCTGTCCTACTCCTCGTCCTCGTCGTCCACGTCGCCATTCTCTCCCTTTTCCGCCACCTTCTCCCCCACCTCGCCCTTCTCTTCCACCTTCGACCCGTACGCTTCGTACGCTCCCTTTTCCCCTACCACTCCATCCGCAACCGGCTGCGCCGTCACAATGACCGACATAATGTCCTACCAATACCCTCCGCCGCCCCCCAACGGCGGCAGCGCTGCCCATATGGCCCTTTCGCCTGCCAGCTATCACATGCCCATGGCCGCCGCGGACTACGCCAGCAGCGGGGGCGGCAGCAGCAGCGGCATCCCCCAGACCTCCTCTTCCTCGGGACTCGGCCAGGACCGGCATTCGTCTCCCCGCGAACGCCGCGATTCCTTGTCAAAGAGTAGTACTGTGAATATGAAGCTGAAGCGAACCTTGTCCACCCCAGTTGTTGCGCCTCAGCAAACACAAAACGAAAATATGAGCATGTCCCAGCAACCGGGCCTCGCACAGCCCGACCACGCGGCCCTCAGCCTTGCTGCTGAGAAGAGAAGAAACAAACTCGGCTATCACAGAACATCGGTAGCATGTGGTAAGTCCGCAAAAGAAACTGAAGCGAGAAAGAAAAGAACGGCAGAAATGGCCAACGTGGGGAGGAAGGAACTAACCATATAGGCCATTGCCGGCGACGCAAGATCCGGTGTATTCCCTCGCCCGCCGACATCCAGGGCCGCTGCGTCAATTGCATCCGTCTCAAGAAGGAGTGCAGCTTCTACCCGGTGGACCAGCAGCCGCCACCAGACACCCGCAAAAACTCTACTTCTCGATCTTCGGTAGGCCACCACCACCATCACCACCTTGCATCAGCAGCAGCAGCCTCTGCCGCCTCCGCTACAGCCACTACACCAATCATGCCCGCTCCCGCACAACTACCACTGCCTTCGCTGGCGACCCTCCCGGACCCCGACCCTCGCGGCCGACCACAGCAGAGCACTCAACCGCTGACCATGCCTTCGATCCAGACTATGGCACCGCCGTCCATGAAGCCGTCAGGTGGAGAGCCATTTTCGCCAGACCCGAAGAGTATGTACATCATTTGCGAGGACAGAAGAGAGGGGGGAGTAGCGGGAGTCACAGGGAAGCTAGAACTAACAAGATCAGTGTCTGGGAGACAGTCGTTTGATTATTCTCACAGCGGCATGACGAACTGGATGTCTGCAGATGCAAGCCCCAGCTCAACCAAGCCAAGCGACCTTTCATGGCGCTCATACCCGCAGGAGTCGCCCATTACTCCGGCTTTCTCTCCCTACACAACCCACGCCGCGCCTCCCTCGGCCACCTGGACATCCGACGCTACCGGCCGTGGCAGTGACGACCTCGGCTGGTCTTACCCGCCACCGCCGCCACGCTCGCTTTCTTTTGGTTCCGACACCATGAGCAGCCACCACAGTCAGCAGGCTTATCCATCAATCTCTCAAATGACCAGCGGACACCACCACCACAGCAACAATGGAAGTAGCCACCGCTCTTCATCTTCGTCCTATGATCGCAAGTCGAGCGCCGCCGCCGCCATGTCCGATCTTTACCAGTCACCCACCACGGGTGGCGACAGCATTCCGGGGACAACCCTGGACCACCATGTGTCTCTGACGGCCGGCGCCGTAGGCACGACGGCTTACGCCAGCTGGCAACAGCCATACTCTTACAGCAAGGACGGCTCGGACGCTTACGTTGGCTGGGGTGACCACGGCGCAACTACAACAAGCGAGGGTCATGCAGCGTCCATGTACTACACTGGGCGGTAAATCGGCAACGCAACACGGCACAACCGCATGGACAAAGAGACAAAAAAAAGAGAAATGCGGGAAACAGGGGCGACAAACAGCGAAACAGACGAGAAAATGCGAAGAGGCCAAAGAGGGTTGCAGAATGGGACGGGATAGATATGCACCCCGCACGGCAAGTTCCCCAGATCTCACTGGCAGTATGGCTGCACACGGGACAAGGAGCAGCCACTGCCAACAAGCGACAACACCACAAAAGATGAACATTGGGTGCCAAAAAAAGACAAAAATCAAACGCATCGACGCACCGGCGCATCGATACAGGCATAGCATTCATGGGTACGGACGGGATAAACATTATGGGAGATACCAAAATAAAATGGCGGGAACGACAACAACACTGGGATAGGCAGCATATTCCGGACGGAAAATTCATTTCGCATCTCAGAGCGGATAGCAGCGGATCATATGAGGCGACAGTATGGACGGCACGACATCTGAAAGATAGGAACGGCCTTCTGTATGGACACAACAAGACTCTACACCGCACATTTAGACTGGGATATCATGGATGTCATGGAACATACCATATGAGATCCGGTAAAGGGGACAGAAAATACACAACAAAAAAAGGTGAGATGAGAACGAACTCATCAGATGAACGAAATGGCGCTACGATACACAACTTTTGGGACTATAAAGGAAGGGTTTTGGTTTTGGTTTTCTTTTCTTTTCTTTTTCTTGTTTTGAGATAATTTTCTTCGATCTGTTTTTTCTTTTGGTATTTATTTTGCATTTTGGCACATTTTTTCTCTGCTTCTTGTATTTTTGTTTTGTTTTTATACTTTTCCTTCTTGTGGTGTTTATCTCCACTGCTTTTGAGATTCTTTTCTTGTTACAACTTGGCGGGATGGACTTGGGAACGGACAGGATCACAAAAAAAAGACAGACCTGGGGCAGGCCGGAAACTGACAAAAAAAGTCTGTTTTATCTTTTTGTTTCTTTTTTATTGCATTTTACTGTTGTTGTTTTTTTGCTCTTGGACTTTTGGATGAGCATTTGCATTTCCCGCACTCTAGTTAATTCTATTGAGTTTGATTTAAACAGTTTATCATTGCTGAACCCATTGATTACGGCGATATTTGCACAAGTTTATTTTCTTTTTGTCCTTTGGCTACCCATCAAGATTTCATGTTATTCTACTGGATAATAGCACAAAGAGTTCACAAGCCATGGGAAGAAGATGTAAGAATGCCCAGACAAGGTACGTATTATTCGATTTGATTTTGGTATCTTTGTATCCTTTTCTAACCTTGACTATACACAGGGCGACAAGATACAAGGCAATTAAACTAAACTTTGGCAACTATGCACAACAGAAATAACCTGGGCAAAACGTTTCTAGCAAATCTCAACCTTCCAGCTCTTTTCACGTCGGTCAACTCATTCACAGCGCCAGGACAATAGCAGCCAGGACACCGACAGCACCAGCACCCAGAGCGCCGGCACGGGCAATAAGAGAGCCGGCCGATGAAACGGTCACAAGCGACGCAGGCGTGCCCGAGGACGACGTTGCCGAGCCGCCGGTGGGCGAGGGCGTGGTGACGTTAGCACCGGTGCCAGACCCAGAGCCGCTGCCGCCCTTGTGGCCCGAGGGCAGAGTCGTGGCGGCCTCCTGGACAAAGTTGGCGCAGGTGATGCGCGTCTTGTTGGGGTAGTGCAGCACGAAGCTGAGGTTGCCAATGAACGCCGGGCTGGCCGGGTCGGTCGAGGCAAAGAGGTCGCGGTACGTGGCGTTGAAGGGGTCCGATGTGATCTTGCCGTGCTTGCCGCTGAGATCGCCGACCTGGCAGGTCTGCTGGAGGGAGGCCTCGCAGGCCGGGTCGTCGTTGCGCTGGAAAGGGTCCAAGTGGCCAGCCGCGGCCGTGCAGTTGCCGCTTCCGGGGACGGCGGCAGCGTGGATGTGGTAGGTGAAGGGGCCGCCGGTCTTGGGCAGGTTGGAGAAGCTGACGGAGAACTGGACACCGATGCCGTCCGGGCGGGACTGGGCCCAGATGCGGCCCTTGACGTTGCCGCCGTCGGGGAAAGCAGCGGCGTCAAAAGCGGCGGCCGGGAGAGTGGCGACATAGGCGACGTTGGACGGGTTGTTGACGGTGACAGTAGCGTTTCCGCGGGCCTACAAATGTCAGTTAACTGGTTGTGATCTGGGAGCGAAAGTCAAACAAGGACCTTGGGTACTTACACCAGTCAGAGGACCAGCAGCAACGGCATCCTGGGCCATGACACCGGCCGCTGAGGCCGCCAGCAGAGCAGAGACACGCATTTTGTACGGGTGTTGAATGAGAGACGTTGGCGTGGAATGTACGGAGCAGACGGATGAAGTGCAATAGTGCAGAAAGAAAGGAGGGAGGGACCAAGAGCAAGGTCAAGGAGGGGAGGGAGAAAAACAGAAATGGAAGAGAGGCCGTCCAGTCTTATAGATGTTAGGACGTGGCGATATTAAGTGATGTAAGGAGGGCATGAAAAAGACAAGAAAGGATGAGAAAGGCTATGGAAGGGTAAGAAAGGGACGCGGGAGGGAAGGAAGGGGGTGAATAAACGAGGCGGTTGGGTCGAGAGTACAAAGTGAAGACAAAGTGAAGACAAAGCGTAAAGAGCTAAGCGTACAGTGACGAGGTCGTGCAGACACAAACAACAGTCACAGACATGGACATAAACACGGTCACAGAGAGACAAACACAGACAAACGAGCACAAAGTGCACACCACGGCGACGTGAGACATCCCAGGGGCCTGAGGAGATAAATGAAGACATGAAGATGTAGACTGCTGGCCAAGATAAAAAATATAAATAAAATCAGAGATCAAAGGCAGATTCTACAAAATATTAAAAATATAAAAATGACGGACGTCTTGCTTGCTTTGGGGCCACTTTGGGATATCCAGGAGAAGTGGCCAAGGCAGGACCCGAACAAAGCATGGCAGACCAAATAAGACTGCACTTTGACTGTCTTGGTGCGGGGGCGGCTATGGTGATGGAAATGACGGAAGATGGGAGGACATACAGTAGATATTGCCGTACCTGCATTCTGCCCCTGTCTGCAGGTTTGCGCCTTCTGCATGTGTTTACGTTTGTCCGCTTCGAGGCCGAAATGCTGCCCGAAAAAGTGCGAGCGGTCCGAGATAAGATCCAATATACAAAGGAGGGGCAAGAGAACTCGCAAATTCGCAATGGGAAATATAAATGGCATATGTGAAGAGACGGACGCAAAGACGCGTGGGTTAGGACGGCATATCATGGACGCTCGCTTGCCATATTTTATTGGAATTCCATTCCATTCCTTTTTTTTTTTATATTTATAATTATATTTTTATTTATACTCTATCCTGTCTTCTTTGTTCACCTTTTGAGTTCCGTGCCGATATTGCCGGTCGTTTGTACTTGTACACTTGTTGACTTGTCTGTACTTTGTGTTCTTGTCGGATCTTGCAACAATTCGTCATGGCCAGTCTCGCTTTCCAGAACAGCAAAATCCTTCAGACAACAAACACAAACGCTCGTCCCACGTCATATCGGTCGACCGTAGAAGCTAGCAACAAGCAATATCCAAGCCTTGTACCATGTGCGCTGTGACTCTTAGTTTTCCCGCTCACTAAATTCACCGTGGCAACAAGGCGTCACCATGCACTTTCGAGATGCTCAGATCCTTTTTGCAAAGTTCTGGACTACGGAATAGATCCTATTCTCATCCTGTTCAGATCCTATTCAAATCTTGCCAGGATCGGCAGCCTGCATATGTTTCTTTGTACCTCCGCTGTGGCTGGGAATCCTGTGTGCCGAGTAAAGTAGCCTGCTGTCACCACTTAGTCTTTACTGGCAAATGGGTGTTGAGCCCGGACTCTGACCCGGTCCGTCTTTGGCCACCGGTTAATCTTGTTCATTTTGTGTTCTTGTCGATGAAGGAAACTCGTTGGAAATTAAATGTCGAAACTGATTTCGGTGAAGAAATAGAGAAAAACAAGGTATCTCCTTGGCGTAAGTTTGCCGACCAATGCCAGGAGAATGTCCATCAACTCTAACAATAATAGAATACTTGCGGAACGTGGACTTTTGTCGTCGAATTCACCATTAATAATGCCCAGGAACACAACCGTTGCAGAACGGAAAGTCCAACGGCTAATGTGGCTTTCCCATTGACGGCTCTTGCTTACCCTTCTTTACCATCCGCCGTTCATGCTGGCTACCGTTCTCCTCGCCTCCCTTCTTTCTAGTCATCCAAGATAGCCAGGCTTGATGCACTCGGTAAGTATTGCGTGCCGTCAATTCGGACTTGAATTGACGCATCGACATATCTCCAAACCGTATTTCTTTGGCTTTGTTTTCATCATCTTCATTTTCTTCTCCAAAATAAAAGCAGATACCAACGGACCCTTGACCAATCTACTTCTTGCAAGGCCCCTGTATAAAATTGTATATCTTTCCCCTGAAGATGTCTAGGAGACGGAGAACACAAAAAAATAGGGACTTTAGGGTGATGGAAACTGGCCAACAGGCTGACGACCCAGCAAGAAATAGAGACATAAAATTTCAATAGCATTATCCTCAGCCACGTCGCTTTGACCAGCTCGCCAAAATTGTCAAGAAAGTGAACAGTCCCGGGCATTCATCCTATTGGCATAATTTGGCGGATAAAGAGTGAGTGTGAGTGGAAAGGGAAAAGAGGCTGAAATCGGCATGGTGACGACTGTTGGGAGTGATTGGGGAGTGAATGGGGAGTGACAAAAAAAACCCCCCCCCCAAAAAATCCGAGGAGTCAGCTGAAAGTTATCTACAATCGTTCTCTTTAAAAAAAAAAAGTCCACCATGATGGGAAAGAAAGACACAATACGACATACAGACATACAATCTGTTATTTAACACAATCGGATAACAATCAAAGTGCTTATTATCTTAATTGTTTAACCACAAGATAAAATTGATATACTCCAAAAGTTTCAAAAGAAAATTTTAAAGACATACTACTGAGTCTTATTCCCAAAAATCCAATTCAATTATGTTTACTTTCATCTCAGTCTCATAACTCACCTCATGAGCATTCAACTCATGATGAGATACGGGTGAATGAGAGCTTGATTGCGCCCCATAATTTCACGTGCCGCTCTGAACTAGTGCGAATTGGTGGTCCCCGCGAAACCAAGAAGGCTGCGTGTCCTTGCGAGCAAGAGCTGACGACCCAGGCCCGCCAGGGGTTGCGCTAGCGCCACAGGCGTTGCGCGCGCTGCAGGAGAGCTTCCAGCTTCGTGGCCTTGGCCGAATCGAGACTCCTCGCCATCTCGAAACGACACTTCGACTCGACGACATTTCCACGTTTTAGCATCGACAACTATCGATCCACCAATTGACCCAACCATCTACGCTCTTTATCTGCTTCCCTCACACTTCCTACCCCACAATGGCTAGACGCAGTGCAACACCTTCGGCCGCGGCGACCGGTTCGTCGACACCAGTCCCGGGAGCACCTGTTTCGACGCCCGTTGCGACCCCGGCCCCAAAGACTACATCGACTCCCTCTGCCTCCTCCTCCTCTTCTCAAGGCAATGCCATCCAGAACGTCGTCGACAACCTGCTGTCGCACTACCAGAAGGCGACGCCGCAGCGGACGAAGCTGCTGGATGCGTTCATGGTGTTTCTGGTGGCCGTCGGTGCCCTGCAGTTTGTCTATTGCGTTCTGGCAGGAAACTACGTGAGTCGATGCGTCTAAAGCATCCGCCATCCAATGCGAATACGTAGCAGAAGATGAAAGAAATACACGTACTAACATCACAGCCTTTCAACGCTTTCCTGTCCGGCTTCTCGTCGACTGTTGGCCAGTTTGTTCTGACTGGTGAGTTCAGTCACCCTACTCCGTACAACTGACAAGAAAACAAACTGACCCTTTTTCAGCCTCCCTCCGCATCCAGACGACCGAGGCCAACAAGGCCGACTTCCCCTCCGTGTCGCCCGAGAGAGCGTTTGCCGACTATGTTGTGTGCAGTCTGATACTGCACTTTTTCTGCGTCAACTTTATCAACTAGATGGGGCGAAGAGAAAAGCGGACGGAAAGGAGACGTGCTGGCGGAAACACGACGAGGCACGGCAAGACACTGCCAGATGATGTGTGCAGCAGGACGAGGGAGGAAGATGTTGGCCGAGGAAGACATTGAGCTGCTGCTCAAATGGAAGAATGGGAGAGTGCTCCCACAAAACCCACCAAGACGGTGCAAAAGAACTGGCGTCTTTACTTTGTATTTGTATTTATATTTTCTGCGAGTTTGATCACGAAAATCTGCTTCTTTTTCCGTTCCTGACACAATTCCTTTAAAACTGAACTAAACGGGACACTGTGTGCCCATCTGCGAAACAATAACTCCGCTCTAGGATATAATCGTACACGAATCGCTTGTCACTTCTCTCTGCCCCCTTCCTAACTCGCTTCTTTTGCTGCTTCCTTGGGCGTGCCTGCTCGTGGCGGGCCTCCCTTGGGCGGCGGTGCCACTGGCGTAACGGACCGGCTTGTCGGGCCTTCCAACTGCTGGCTCTTCTCCTCTTCCTCCTTGAAATAGTCGTCCACCGAGAGGCCGGCCGCATTTCCACCCGTGTTGTGATGCCGGTCCTTTTTCTTTGACCGCGGAGCTCCTCCTGCTGGCGGTGGCACGAGCTGTGCTGGCACCAAGAAGTTGTCTACCGGCGGGGCTCCGCCGTTTGCATTTGCATCTGCACCAGCACCCGATTTTGGCGGGCCGCCTGCCACTGCTCCAAACGTTGCTGCTGTTGGTGTCGTCGCTGCCTGCTCAAACAGGTCTGCTGCCGCCACGGGTCCGTTGCCGTGTGCCGCGTGCAGGTGCCGCTTCTCGCTGTCGCCGTTGAACTCGAACATGGTCTCGCCGGGGCCCGAAACCGGCTCGCTGAGCGGTGCCGGCAAGCGGTGCAGCGCGCCATAGCCTAGGACACAGCCCAAGGCGCCCTCGCCGCCCCAGTCGCGGCTCGGCTGGATCGACACCTCGCGCGTCACGTCGTACTCGTTGTTGTACACCCACAGCCGCAGCGGGCGGCCAATGTGGTCCTCGACAAGCTCGCCGAGCCCGCTCTCGCCGTGCAGCACGCCCTCGGGCGTTCCCAGAATGTAGTCGCTGTAGGGCAGCAGGCCGGCGGATTCGGCGGGCGACCGCGCGGGGACGTCGAGGACGTGCCAAATGTTGGACACGACGGCCAGCGGTGTCCACTGCAGGGACAAACCGAGAGAAGCAGTGTCATAGGGCACGGGAATGTGCATTGTGCGCGTGCGCTGGCCCTTGGCGCTCCAGAGGCCCAGAGTGACGGTCCCGCCGGCGCAGTTGCGCACTTCTTGGGCGAACAGCATCGGGTCCGAGTCGTCAATCATGCGCCCGTTGATGCCCACGATGAAGTCAAACCAGGGCTCGACAGTCAGCTCGAGATTCGTGTTGCGCAGAACCTGGAAGCCGAAAGTGCCGTGCGTGGCCTCCCTGTCAGCGGCCGGACCTTCGCCGTCCAGCCGCGAGATGAACCGATTGAGGGCGTTGAACATGGTTGGGGCGCCGTGGTCGATGTGTCTGTGTCTTTTGTCTCTGTCTGTTCGTAAGGGTGATGTTATATGGAGGAAGAGGTCGGAGTAAAGATAAAGATTGGAAGCTGTGGTTTAGGTGTGGTATGTTCGTCGTTCGCTCCTGCTCCCTGTGATGCAACGAGCTGATGTCGCGCTGGCATTGAACAGCTTGCTGTATCGCACCTTCCTGCGTGCTGTGCTGTCCCCAACCAGCGAATCAGCGCGCCGCATTGTCCTAGAGCTGTCCCTTACGTAGCTGCTTCTTGGGGGGCGAAAGTGGGTCCAACTGGCCTGGAGGCACTAACGCAGGAAGGCGCCGTTGAGGCCGCTTGAATGACAGCCTTGCAACAGAAAATCTCGACCATAAATACTTTTTTTTTCTTCATGAACATCAACCTTCATTTCAACATTCTGTAATCTGTCACGACACGAAGATTGTATATTGATTGCACACAAAACCTCACTCATTGAACTCAAAGCCGTGATGATCGACGACATTCCAACTCTTGGCACATAATTTCTGCACAAGTTTCTGGCCATCAAGGTCTCACTGTCAGCCTTTTATTCCCCTTTCATATCATTGCAGTTCTTGAACATCTGGACATCTCGAAGATGGTCAAGGTAGCACCGGACCTTCCTCTCACGGAAAACTGCCACCACTATACCCGCCTCGATGATGTCCCCTTACATATCCGGAAATACTGGAAGAGCCGCCACAAGATCTTTTCCATCTACAACGATGGCATCTATTTGACCGACGACGCCTGGTTCGGCGTCACACCCGAGCCCATTGCCCGCCGCATTGCCGAGGACATTCCACTGCCTATCATGCCGGAATCCTACTACGAGGCCACCGCCCACATCCACCCGCAAGCCGCGCCGCCAATTACCGTCGTCGACATGTTTGCAGGAGCAGGCGGCAACACCATTGCCTTTGCGCTCTGGGGCTTCTTTGACCGCATCATTGGCATAGAGAAGGACGCCGAGACGCTGGCGTGTGCGCAGGAGAACGCACGTGTCTCTGGAGTCGCAGACGGCGTCATTACCTGGGTCCACGGCGACTGTTTTGAAGTCTTGAAAGAGTTATTGCAGCCGGGGGATGACGATGTGGAGAGTGACTCCGTGGCTCCCCTCGATCCACACAACACAGTCGTATTTGCCTCCCCACCATGGGGCGGTGTCAGCTATACGGCACAGAGCATCTTTGACCTGTCGACGATGGAGCCGTACAATTTGCAGCAACTTCACGATGCTTGCTATCCGTTGCCACACGCTCTTTACTTGCCACGGACGAGCGATCTGCAGCAGTTGGCGGACGTTGTGTCAAGGAAGAAGCAGGGGCGCACAGAAACAGAAGCACAAGGAGAGGCGGATGCAGAACCAAAACTCGAGGTTGTTCAGTATTGCATGGAGGGCTTCAGCAAAGCTCTTGTTGCCTACTATCCGGCCGAAACAGAAACCTTGAAGCTTCTGCCTCGAAGGACGGAGAAGTGAGCTATGCGTCTTGGTTTTGGTCGGATTTTGTTCCTTGAAGGGTTGGTATTTTAATGGTGTTTTAACGTTCTTTGGCTTTTTGTTGTCATATCTACATATACCCAATAACGAGTCCTTTTTTTGTCGGAAAGAAATCTAAAAGAAATAAAAAATCATTATAACACCTTGGCAATCCACGATCTCTCCCTCTCTCGTTCCCTCTCTCTCTCCTTTTCTCGCTCGTTCTCCCTATCGCCCCTGGCGTCAGAGGTCCGTCTCCACTAGAGAGCCTTGACAATCGCCCGCTCGTCAAACAGGTCCTTGACCACGCCGTCCACACAGCCCTCCGTGTCCACGGGTGCCATGGCGTACGTCGACTCGAACGCATAGATGCTCAGCTGGCTAAAGAAGGGCCGCAGAACCTTGGACACCAGCTCGTCCTTGCGTTCTAGGCTGACCTCGTCGCTGAGTCCGCCGGCCGCGCCAAGCAAGGGACGCTTGAATGCACTGCTTGCTGCCAGCGCCGAGACCGACTCGAGGCCCACGCCAGGGCTGTGGTGGTTGCTGAACATCATCGCCGAGCCCAGCTCTTCCGACAGCTCGTCCGCCAGCGCCACGGGTTGGTACGTCGCCGACCGGTACACGGCGTCAATGGTGTCTGTCACAAACAGCCACTCGCGCAGCTGGAAGTCGTCGGGTGCCACACACACGAGCAAGTCCAGAAGCTTGCATGCTTGCAGGAGCGACGCATTGTTGTACGTGTCGGCGGCCGTGCTGCTGTCCGCCGCCACAATCGACGCAATCGCCGCGTGCAGCTCCGAGTCCACCAGCGGCCACAGCCCGGCCAAGTGCACGGCGCTTGTCCGCAGCACGAGCGCACGCAGCACCATGTACACTTCGGCGCGCGTCGTCGACGAGGGCGACGAAGTGGCCGACGCGCCCAGCAGCTCCACGAGCTTCTCAGTAATCAGTGGCAGGTCCGATACAAAGGCATCGGGCGCCGAGGCCAAGATCAGCAGGGCCACGCGACGCAGGGTCAGCTGAGTACGCCGGTCGGCCTCCAGACGTGCCGACGTCGCGCCCACGCCAAACACAATGCCTGCCGTTGTCGGTGCTGTGAGCCGGCTCAGCAGCTCAGGCATGCGCTCCTTGTCGCTGACAGACCACTGGCGGAGTAGGGGCAGCCATTCACTGCGCACAAGCGGCAGGCTGGACCCAAAGAAGCGCGCGTCGTTGAACGCGTCCGACACGTCCTTTTTCCAACCCTTTTGGTTGTTGGGCAGCCGCGACAGCTCCTGCAAAAGCACCAGCGTCGACCGCGACATGGTCTCGGGGAACGTCTTGGCGCGGATCGTAGGGCCAATCACGTTGGTCGAGATGGTCGTTGCTGCCGACTGCACGCGGTCGGTCTCCATAAGAATCTTGGGCAGGTTGGGCACAATCGACGACAGGATCCCGACGACATCGTCAGCGCGGGCAGACGGATTGCCGTAGTCGGCCGTTACGAGCTGGGCATTGCCGTTGCCAGAGACCTTGCGCGTGCTGCCAACATCGGCCGCACGATCGACTTGCGGGCTTGGCGTCACTCCGTCGGGGATGACAACAGGACGGGTCGTGAACAGAGCCGTCAACAGCCGCAAGAACATGTCCCCAAGCTCACGCCGCATTTTGCGCTGCTCGCCAAAGTTGGTATTGTCCACCTTCTCGCCGAGGATGGCAGCAAACTCGAGCAGGCACGGTAAAGACTGCCGGTGCGGGAACGGGTTGCCCAGCAGATCCTTGAGGAAGATTGTGCAGTCCTGCCAGATCTCGTCCATCACGTCGTCCTCGAGCGACCGCGCATAGTCCACCAAGAACACGACAATATCCGTGTCTTGCAGCGAGATGGTAAGTGTCGACTTGCGTGCCGGGTCGAGGGCTGTTGGGTTGGTGCGGCTGTAGATGGAGTTGAAGAGGGCCGGTATTGTATGTTTTGGCCGAGAGGCGTCAAGTGTCAGGAGGAGATCGAACACGTCGGTATATTGCCGGCTGGAAGCCGGTGCCGCAGCCGTTTCGCTTGTCGAAGCAGCCGCCTGCGCGATCAGCGCGCTCCGCCAAATATCTATGGTCGTCTCGAGACACTCGAGCATCTCGGCCCGGAATAGATGCTCGAGTAGCCGTCTCGACCTGTTGCGGACACGCATCGACGTGTAGTTGAAGGAAGCAGCGGATGTCATGTCGAGAGAGGATGCACCAGAAGCTGCGGCTCCCGCCGTGCCTGCAGTGCCTTTGCCTCCCCAGGTCCATATCCGGAAGCAAATGCGCACGGCGTCTTGGAACGCCAGCAACACGGTTAGGCGGTCGTTAGCAGTGGCACTGCGGGTCTGCGGCGCGTCGGACGCGAAAATGTTGCCAAAGAAGCTCTGAGGCTGGTCGGGGCTCTTGACTGATTGCACCCGCGCTTCTTCGTCCAGCAGTCTCTGGTGGCCGGTGGCCAAGATTTGTTCGAGGGCGTTGAGAAGTGAAATCAAAGTGGTCTCGGGAGCGTCCGTCTCGGCACGGGCCGCAGGCCGCGGGTTGCGGTACGTTTCCTGGAGATCGGAAAACGTGGCACCGACCTGTGCGCAGAGCGTCTCCACCAGTGGAATCAGAACCTGGAAGATCGAGTCGGAGTAAAACGGCAGGCAAATCGACAAGAAACCGACCCAGCTATCAAGCACGGCGCGGCTGCTGGATGAGCTAAGGCCGGCTTGGATGCATTTGAGCAAGGTCGTTGGTGGCGGGAGGACGGTATCGGTCACTTCTTCTGGAGGCGACGAGACTATCTTGGTGATATCGCCGCTGCTAAACGTGCGCTTTTCGCTGGTGGGCGATGCTGGCTGCTCAACAGGCGTGATATCGCGGAGCTTGAGGGCTGGTGATAGCACATCTAACAGGAGCGTCTGAATGTACGGATCGGGACTCTGAAGAGCGTCGGAAAGGCGTTCGAGGAGAGCATCTTCAAGGTGAAGTTTGGCAAGTGCGGTAGCATGAGGGTTGAGGAGAATCTGGTGGAGTGTATAAAGAGCAAAGCGGCAAAGCTGAGCATCTCTTTGATCGGTCAAGCTGCTCTTGTCATCTGATTCAGTAGGAACAATGCACTTCATGCAAACGTGGACAAAGAACTCCTGGTAGGTCACTTCAGTATCTTCAGATACGGCTGTCTCAGTGTTAGTCGGATGTTCTCTGCACAAAAGTATCAATGTGTGTCAACTTACCGATATCGCTGGCGCTCTCCCTCAGGAGGTCAACTGACATTGACCGCCGCGCTAAGACAGCCCAAAGTGTTTCTGGCGCCCAGCGGAAGATGTTTGAGAGCGTCCGCAAGTAGTAGAGGCACATGTCTGTGTCGGCCTCTTCTGTGTCCGGGACTGGTGCCTCATTTGTGTTGCCAGTCGCTGTGGCCTTGCTTGGTTTGCTACGCAGGACGCCCAGATCCAAGAACTTTTTGGCCAAGATAAGGAAAAGCCGATCCAGCCCGACGAGAGACATGAGCCACGCCTTGACCGTCATGAACAGCTGCGTCCGCTCATCCAGGAGAGCATCCAGCATCAAGAGCACGGGGCGTGTCAGCATCACGTCGTAGTGGTCAACACCGGCCAGCCGAGGGAACGACCGCAGACTCGAGCTTGGTGTCTTGGGCGTCTTGGGTGTCCGCCGGTCGGATGAGTTGGGGTTGTCTTGCAGGGTGTGCAGCCACAGAACACTGAAGTTGCGGCCGGGATCGGCATTGCGCGCAGCAAACGTGCCTTTGACGTCGGTTTGGATCATGAGCTGCGAGATGGCGGCCTCAATATCACGATTTGTGGTGCCGAGCGCCGTTTGGAGCATCCACAAATTGCGCACAGTCTCGACGTGGTACTTTGGTTCGGGCGCTGACAAAAACTTCCAGGCACGGGCAACAAGTGGTGGGACAATGGATGACAGGTCGTTTGTGGAGATGCGTTCACTGAGGTGGAGGTTGATGGAGATGGAGAGGATGGACGAGAAGGTGGTGAAAGCGGTGGCGTCGCCGTCTCGCGTAAGACGGCTGCGGAGAGCAGAGAGGAGGTCGGACATGTCGATGTGGGTGTTGAGAGGAATCTTTTCGAGGAGAATCAGCAGGATGCGGCTCTTAAGCGGCAGGTCGACGTCGGTCCCGCTGCTGTTTAAGAGGGATTGGCAGGCGATGCTGCACGCCCGCTCGAGCAGCAGTTGGGCCGTGACCTGTGGGCCATATGGCGGTGTCACTGTGTCGAGACTGCCCTGTTCGTTGACGTAAAAGTCGCGGATCTTCTTGAGCAGTTCAGCGTTTGCTACGGAAGACTGTGAAAACTTCTTGGCCGGTGCCTTGCTGTCGCTCTTCTCGTCAAGTGTGGCAAAGGCACGCTCGGGCACAATATCTAAAAGGTCGGCCGCAATGCCCAATGCCTTGATCGTATTATCGGAGCTGGCTTCGGAAGATGCCCGACTTTGTGTGTCTTCGAGCATGCAGATGATAGAGAGGGCCGACAACGGAGCATGGATCGTTGTCATCTCTTCTTCCCGAACGTTAAAGTGTGTCAGGATAAACTTGACGAGCGCCAGCTTGTCTGCACGATCGTCTGCAGAGAGGTTACCGCCAGGGCCTATGGCCTGAGCCACAAGACTCAGCATCTCGCCGTAAATCAGACCACTCTCCACGCCGTCAAAGAAGACGCTCGCACTGCGAAGCACCTCGTTGAAGTCGGCCTTGGACGGGGCCTCAGCCTTGTACTTGCGCACGCTGTCGACGATAGGGAGGAATACCTCGGGCACGACAAGCCCGCCAATCTCCCATCGATCCATAAGCGATAGGCAGATACGGTAAGGGCGTGCGCGCTCGGCAGGTGTACTGCCCGGTCTCGCCTGAACCATGCTGAGCATGGCGCGGGTCAGGGCCTGTAAGCCATGCTCTTCAAAGTAGCTTGTCTTAGGTGTCATGACAAAGGCTGCGCTCCGGCTGTCGTTGGCCGATGGGGACTCGGGCGCACTTTCTGCATCGCCGCTCGTTGGTGTTGGTCCCATAAGCCAGGCTGTCAAACGTCTGTTCAAGCTCATCTCACGTCTTGTGACGACTCCACAGGCTGCACGCATGAGAAGCTCGAGATCGGCCGGCTTGACACGGGACTGCAATACTGTGGCATGGAGCGGCAGATGGGCCACAAGGAGGTCGAGGAAGCCGCGCTGGATGAGCAGCTGTTCGTCGGCCAACCCAGCAGTGAAACACCGGAGAAGAAGGCCTGGCTCTGGAGATGTGATGAGCTCAGAGAGCTTGGACATGAGCTCGGCATCGGCCGTGGACGGCTTTGTTGCTGCATCTTTGCTGTTCGATGTTGCCTGGCCGAGCTTGGGCAGGTAGCGTGTGAGGTAGGCCAGAGCACCCGGTCTTCGGCTCTGGCTGGTGATAGTGGCGAGAAAGAAACACTGCCAGAAGAAGTCGTCTCCGGTAGAGTGGTCAACTGTAAGTTCTTCCGTGTCTGGAGGTCGGACAGCCGATTTGAAGCGGTTTAGCAGCTTGAGCGTGCGGTCAAAGTCCTCGGCGGTCTCGTCCTCGAGAGCCGGCAGCAGTGCTAGGATGAGAGACTTGAGAGCCGGTCGTAGTGACCGAGGGTCGAGATCGAGGAAATGCTTCTCGAGAAGATCAAAGAAATGCGCGCGGGCTGAAAGCGAAGCAAAAGAAAGAGTTGGTGCCAGGCCAGGCAGGTAGAGTGGCAGGTCGCGGGAGAGGCCGTCGGTGCCGATGATGGAGAAGACAACGTTGTAAACCTCGAGTGCTTTCTGGTGGACGCCGGAGGGTAGCGACGGGTTGAGACATTGTGAAAGGCGCTTAGCGACGAGGGCCTTGGCTGGGATTGTAGTGATCGATGCTTGTCTTGATTGGAGGGCCTGATGTGCAAGGTTAATTATATTGAAAATAAACCAAAGTAGCGGAACTGCAGACCAACCTTGAGAAGACGGTTCAGGAACGAAATGTAGTCGGCCCATTCCTGTAGGGCTGTCTCGAAAAGAGAGAGCGCGCGGTCGACGCCAGTGGCATATTTGCGAAAGGTCTTGTCGCGCGTCAGGGGCCCGTCTGCGGAACACATGTTAGCAACGGCAAATACGGGCACTGCGTTCTTGGCAGAGGGTGGCAAGTCCACACAACACGTACCGGCACCCAGCTGGTTCCGCCATTGTCTCGGCGCGGGAGAATCGCGTCCGGAGCTCTCCGGCGACATGGACCGGCGGCCCGGCTCCAGAGACATGGTGAGAAGAGCTCTGTTGGAAAGAGAGGAAGCTGGAGAATGCGCTCGCAGGAGTTAGGAGTTGTGTGCGGGGAGCGTGTCGTCCTCAGGAGCTGGCATGACGGACGTGCTGTCGAATGTGTAGAGAGGTGTAGTTGCAGTCGCGAGGGGCCGAATATGGGAATATTTTGTCTACAAAGGGCAAGGTGATGTTGAAGCCAACCTGGCAGAATCATGGGTGGCTTCCCAAAGGGGGAAGCTTGCACAGTGTTATGTGGGTTTTGGCCTCCTGGGGATGGGGGAGAAGGTGCGACGGGCCACTACTACGGGCAGGGGCGACGCGGCAGCTGTGCTCCAAAGGCGGTGTGACTCGAGTTTGGCTGGTCTTTAAGGCGGCCTGAAACGGCCGTTTAGCGGCGGGAAATAGCGGCTGCCTGGCGCTACCGCCTGTAATACGCCATAAAGCTCCGTATTTCCAGTTGCATTTGCTCTGTTCCCCCTCATTTAACAGTGGCTTATCTTATCGCAGATTGGCAGGGACTGTGTTGATTACAGCTATTGGGGCACTAAGCATGTGCTGATGCGACGAATAACGTCACATCCCGAGCTATCTTTCACATACAACCCATTACTGCCTACCTTCGACAACACGCACGCGACCAAGGGATTCCGCCCATCTGGTAGCTCTACACTATACGGCACATTCCTACGTCGTCAAAGTGCATGAGTACGATATAGGAATGACATTACGGTTGTAACACGCACTACCTCGCCGCCTTCGTTGAAGGGCGATGACGGGTTGACGCCGAAGAGACAAAGACAGAAAGTCACCATGGCCGAATCCAACAACGGCAAGGCAGCGCCGGCGGGCACAAGTAGTGCCTCTACCTCACCAGATGTACCTGTGACGGAAGCGCCCAAAGATACGCCCACAGAACCGCCCTCTAAAACGCCCTCCCCACCACCACCACTCCCTCCGCGACGACCTTCGAGTCCCGATGGCTCTCCTCGACGACTCGAGTCTGCCCAGGTGCCGCAAGCCAGGCCGACGACCGCCGTCTCCTCGATAGATATTCAGACCCTTTCCTTCCCCGATGGATCACGGGGCACCTTTTCGACTCCCGGTATACGTGGCGTGTCAACAACGGCCTCGTCCTCTACCTCGCCCAACCTGTCTTTGCGATCGAAGCAGCAACACCGACGAGCTGCCAGTACCAGCGGCGGTATAGGCAGCATTGGCGGTGGCGGTGACCTGTCCGACGTGCCGACCGATGCCATGAGCGTCATGAGCTTTGCACCGACCATGCGGCCACCAGGCGATCTGGCAAGTCTCGCCGTGGGCGATTTCCACCGAAAAAGCCGTGCCTGGACACTGTTGAGGACACAGGCGACAAGTGTGCAGCCGTTTGAGAGCACGCGCATAGCTCGGGTACCTTACTCGCTGGCCGACTTTGACAAGGAGTTTGAGGAGGTGCAGGACGGTGACGAGAGCGACTCAGGGCCAGGAGAGACTGGAGTCGATGGCCCAAGCGACGTGCCCAGCGAAGAAGCTCGTCTGGCCGCGTGGAAAGCCAAGTTAAAACACTACATGATCCTGTCGTCGGCCGGCAAACCCATCTGGAGCCGCCACGGCGACCTGAGTCTGATCAACTCGTACATGGGCGTGATCCAGACGATCATCTCGTTTTACGAGGGCGCTAACAACCCGCTTCAAGGGTTTACGGCCGGCAACGCACGCTTCGTCATTGTGACGGAGGGCCCGCTGTACCTTGTGGCGATCAGCCGACTTGGGGAGAGCGATTCTCAGCTTCGAGAACAGCTCCGAGCGCTGTACATGCAGATTCTCTCAACTCTCACACTACCAACACTCACACGTATCTTTGCCAACCGGCCATCCACCGATTTACGAAAACCTTTGCAGGGAACCGAGGGTCTACTGGCATCACTCGCTGATAGCTTCACCAAGGGTTCGCCATCGGCAATGCTGGGCGCGCTTGAGTGTTTGCGATTACGCAAGTCACAACGTGCCTCAATTACGAGCACATTCCTCAAGCAGCGGACAGACAAACTGTTGTACGGTTTGGTCGTTGCGGGTGGAAAGCTAGTCAGCGTGATCCGGCCACGAAAGCATTCGCTTCACCCAAGCGACCTGCAACTCATCTTCAACATGCTCTTTGAATCTGGTGGCATCAAGTCCGGCGGCGGCGAGAATTGGATGCCGCTGTGTCTGCCAGCCTTTAACAACCGCGGCTACCTCTACATGTACGTCAGTTTCTTTGACGCCGAGGGCGGCGAGGCCGCAGCCGATCCCAAAAAGGCATCAGCGCCTACGACTACGTCTACGTCCGGCGACGAGAGCATCGCCATTATCCTGATCAGCGCCGACAAGGAGAGCTTTTTTGATCTCAAAGAAATGCGCGAAAAGGTGGCACAAAACATGGCGAAGAACGGTGGACTCGCCTTAATCCGATCTGCCGTTGCAGCCGGCCGGCCCAAAGTGGCCGACATCGTCAAGCGGCCGGGCACAGCCGTACAGATCCGCCATTTTCTGTACAAGTCGCGCGCAAACGTACAGTTTGCTATGTCCGCCGCCGATGACGGTAGTAGCAGCAGCAATAGCAATAGCAGCGAGATCAGCATATCACAGTCCCGTGAGGCTCGCCGCCGGCTCATGACCGTCTACCACCAGCTACATGCCGCCGTCCATGCCCGCCATGCTCACCTCAAGATTTTGCATTGTGTCGGCGAAGACGCCACGAGTCTGGTGTGGGTCACACCCGTCTTCGAGTTCTACTGCGTCGCTGGGCCGAATGCGTCGCGCGCCGTCGTCACACAAGATGCCAACCGCATTATCCAGTGGGCAAAGCGGGAGGAGGAGCGCCTATTTATCATTGGCGGCGGCGTCTTTTAGAGAAGGACCTCTCGAGGCGGCGGCCATACAAGCAGTGGCCGTGTATTTGACGACGACGTTTTTGGCCGCGAGCGAGGCGGCGGCAACGACCACTACCTTGACGGCTGCGGCCCTGAGTCGCTCGGTGGCTTGGATGGCAGTGTTGAGCGCAAAGGAAGTCTTCTCAGACGCTGGCGAAGTGCTCGTCAGCGGCGGCGATCTGGTGTGACGAACATTGCTGGGCCGACCTGGCTTGACGAATCAGGTGGACGGGGCGACTGAGCCGAATGAGGCTCCCACATGTCGATTTTGGATAGGATACCGAGCATATTTTATTTATACTTATACGGCGTAATACCGGGTTGTTGTTGCACATAGCGCTTTCAGAGTTCGGCATGCAACATGCAAGTAACAAATACGATTTCATGACTCTGTGCTGACGAGTTGCTCGCCACCCTTTTCTTTTTTGCACGTTATTACGACTCTTCTTATTAGTGTTCATTTGGATTTTGTCCAGTGTATCCCTGTGCGTGTATGTCGTATAAACTGTCTTGGAAATACTCGAGCCCTGCATTTTCTTTTTCTATTTCTTTTTTTTTTTCCCTTTGTTGGCGATCTGCACGGCCACGAAGTTCCTCTCGCCTGCATCAGCTTGCTGTCGAACTCACGCATCGAGGATCATACCATTTATTAGACCTAGGTAACAAAATACTTGCGGTACAAGGCAATACGTTCTGTCAAGAATGATGTTCACTTCGACTCTCTCACTTCCATTGAACACGTTTTCTCGAAGATTCAAAGTGAAAGCTGTCTTTTCAAACTTTTATATATCAATCTCACAGTGCCTCATATATGCATAGTAACCACTATCCGTAGAGGATCCGCGGCTCAAAAGCGCCTGCAAAGTGCTTGCATGAGGTCCGCCGTGCTGTGATCTACTCCATCTCGTCCGTGTTAATCTACGTCTCACACCAAGAAATATATGCGGCTGTTCTTCGCTGTATGCCCAACTGGGGCCAGTAACGGCTTACTGCGACGTCGCGAGGGCCAGGCCGCGATTGTCGGCCTTGTCTTGTCTGCTAGTTTACCTGCCTCCTCCGTAGTTTTGCCCTTTTCAGCTTTTAAGACCATTCTCACTATTGGATCAGGATTGCTCGGATCGTCGTATTTGGCTCTATTCATGAGATGCAGGTACCGCCACCAACGACGTAGGGTTTAGCATATGAAGTATCTTTTCGCGCTGTGACCATACGTTCGGTACCTAGGGGTCTGGCGCCAGAGCCCCTTCCTGCCCGCCTATTCTGGCTTAGATCAGATCTAGCGTGAGCCACCTTACCCACTTTATCAGCCTTCCGATAGTGCTGGTTTGCATGGTAAAAGGGAGCGGGGGGCAGGAAGGGGGAGGGAGGGAGAGACGGTGGCCAAGCCGCGCCACCAAAAGCGAACTGAACACCTGTCGTCTTCTCTCTTGGGACACCACCACCCAGAGCTTAGAAATACAAGGACAACAAAGAAGGGCGCACCTGCCAAACGATCACCACATACCGAATAACGGAATCAGACTAATCAATGATGGAAGGAGCCATGGACCATGGTAAATAATATTTGTCTAGGAGGAAAGTAAACAAAATAAACTAGCAGGAGCATCCTGCAGGCGCCTGCCAGTTTGGAAGTCATCTCACAACGATATTTTGGCAACTGCATACATGTCTCCTGTAAGCATTGTGGACAGAAAGAACGACAGAAACAAGATCGCCAAGATTGAGTAAAAAGGGGAAGCTTTTCCTTGTTAGCGCCCGCTGGCTGTGCGTGGCACCGTCCTGTGGCCCAGTCAACCAACAGGTCTACCACTGTGAGTGGCTCTATCCGGCCTCAAAGCCTGATTAATTGGCGACATGAAGGGACACCTTGCCCCTGCACTCACCAGCACCCTGAGCTTTATCCTTCTCCATACATAACGTCTCCACGCCCACAACTTTCCCTCCCTCTTGTTAACTTTCCCCCATCCCAACCTGCTTCTTTTCTTTCTCCTCTTTCGCCCATATCCTTTTTTGTGATTCCCTTTCCACCTCCTGCTTCTCTTTTCTTTCGTTCTACCGCAAATTGTAAGTTGCTTCCCTGTTTACTGCTTGATCGCTTGACCCCTGGTTGGTTTGCAGTATTTCCGCATATCCTGATCTGGACACATTTGGTTGGTTTTCACGAGCCTCAAGTTCCGTCCGTGTCCACCACAGCGCTCGCCTTACCTCGGCCGCTTGCTAACGGCCATCCAGCACACACACACACAGGCACAATGAAGTACTCAAAGTCCCTAATCATGGCCCTTGTGGCCTTCGGCACGACCCTCGTGTCCGGCGCGGACGTCTCCGACGTTCACCAGCTCAAGACCGACACCTTTGAGGAGTTTGTCAAGGCCAACGAGATTGTCCTTGCCGAGTTCTTCGCCCCGTGGTGGTAAGTTGCACTCTGCCTTTGTTACACAACGCTCCGACCCTGCTCTAACAGTTGCTAACTCTCCCTTTTCTACAGCGGCCACTGCAAGGCTCTGGCTCCCGAGTACGAGGAGGCTGCCACAACCCTCAAGGAGAAGAACATCAAGCTTGCCAAGATCGACTGCACAGAGGAGGCCGAGCTTTGCCAACAGTACGGTGTCGAGGGCTACCCGACGCTCAAGGTCTTCCGTGGCACCGACAACGTCAGCGCGTACAAGGGCCAGCGTAAGGCTGCTGCCATCACCTCGTACATGATCAAGCAGTCGCTGCCCGCTGTCTCGACCGTTACCAAGGACAACCTGGAGGAGTTCAAGAAGGCCGACAAGGTCGTCCTGGTCGCCTACCTCAAGGCTGACGACAAGGCCTCCAACGAGACCTTCACCAAGGTCGCCGAGAAACTGCGCGACAACTACCCCTTCGGTGCCAGCAGCGACGCTGAGCTTGCCGAGGCTGAGGGCATCACCGTCCCCTCGATCGTTCTGTACAAGGACTTTGACGATGGCAAGGCTGTCTTCACAGAGAAGTTCGATGACGCTGCCATTGAGAAGTTCGCCAAGACTGCTGCCACGCCCCTGATCGGCGAGGTCGGCCCCGACACCTACTCGGACTACATGTCGGCCGGCATCCCCCTGGCCTACATCTTCGCCGACACTGCTGAGGAGCGCAAGGAGCTGGCTGACGAGCTCAAGCCCATTGCCGAGGCCCACCGTGGCGTGATCAACTTCGCGACTATCGATGCCAAGGCCTTCGGCGCCCACGCCGCCAACCTGAACCTGCCGACCGACAAGTTCCCTTCGTTCGCCATCCAGGAGACGGTCAAGAACCAGAAGTTCCCCTTCGACATCGAGGCCAAGATCACCAAGGATGCCATCAAGAAGTTCGTCGACGACTTTGTCGCCGGCAAGGTTGAGCCCAGCATCAAGTCTGAGCCCATCCCCGAGAAGCAGGAGGGCGTGACCATTGTTGTGGCCAAGAACTACGACGAGATCGTCCTGGACGACACCAAGGACGTCCTGGTTGAGTTCTACGCCCCGTGGTGCGGTCACTGCAAGGCCCTTGCCCCTAAGTACGACGACCTGGCTGCCCAGTACGCCGCGTCGGAGTTCAAGGACAAGGTTGTCATTGCCAAGGTTGATGCCACGGCCAACGACGTCCCCGATGAGATCCAGGGCTTCCCCACCATCAAGCTGTTCCCCGCTGGCGCCAAGGACGAGCCCATCACCTACTCTGGCTCGCGCACGGTCGAGGACCTGATCAAGTTCATCAAGGAGAACGGCAAGTACGAGGCTGAGCCGATTGCCGCCGCCGAGGAGGATGTTTCGGAGAGCAGCGCCACGACTGCTTCTTCGTCGACCAAGACGGAGGAGGCCAAGGAGGAGAAGAGCAAGCACGATGAGCTGTAGGTTATGCTGACCTGCTAGTTTGTTTTTCGTTTTTGGCTTTTTTTTCCTTTTCTTGTCCTTTCCTCAATTCCCCCCTTGTACGATGTCCCACGAAAAAGTTTAAGAGACTTGCTGAATTAAAAATACACTCTGTAAAAACAAGAAAAATTACAGAAATACAGAAGGAGGCGCGGTCGATTTGGCTCTGCCTTGGCTCGTCTCGTCGAGATCAAGCTGGGAGAAAAGAAACAAATTGGTTATTAGTGGTAGTTACGCTTTTGCGATTTTGGTCTTTGTTATAAATTTGAACGAAATTAATGTGTTCCAATTAACAATGCGAGCTCTGTGTTATGTCCCCGATACAGTTTTATGAAGCTCAGTTCGCATGACATGGCCCTCGATCCTTAGTGTCAGACGATTCGACGATTCATGTGTGGACGGCACTGGCAGTTGCCAGATTCTGCCTATTCACACCGCCCATTTTACAAACTAAACCTGCCCCAGCCAGCAAGGAGAGAAACGCGCTGGCTGAGCTTGGTTGCCCTTTTGCCGCGAATGTGATCCACTCCTTCCCAGTGGTCAGTAGGTCAGGGAAGCAGCAGCCATGCTCCGAAAAATAACGAATAACGACTCAAAGAAAAGAGAAAAGGCTCGACGTCGAAACCCAACCAACGACCAACAATCCACGACGAAATCAAAGACGATTCTCGCACGCGACCTTGCCACCACGATACCAGGTGCGATAACAACGATCCGACGGTTCCTTCGTTTTTTCTGCGGCAATCCTCTCCAAACGAAACCCTCACGTCTTTTATCGCGATCACGATCACGATTACCACCTTCTCCTCTTTCTCCTCTACAATGGCTTCAAGAACAATGATCATGCGCACGGTGTCGCGTGCGGCCGTATCGCCGGTTTCTTTCTCTGCCGTCGCCCCTGCGCGCAGCTTCCAGACCTCGGCGCGGCGGCTGGCCGAGGCGGCACCGCTGCCGGCGCGCAAGCCCGTCGGTGCCTTCCGGGGAGGGTGAGCAAGATGCCCCAGCCCTCCGCTCTTTAAATCGCATACTGACTTTCGTAGCCTCTTCGGCTTCCTTCTCGGCGCGACTCTGACCGGCGCGAGCGTGTACTACTACGTGCTCACGGAATACAAGGCGTCCAACGACCAGCTGACCGAGGATATCTATGTGCGTGTCTGCATATGACTTCTTTTTACTCTCTTTATATGCCTTTACCCTCCTTTTCTTATCTCTTTCTCTACCTCGCCTCTCCCCCTCTCTCGGAACACCGGACTCCAAGCGGAACCCTCTCTTCTGGAAAAATCAAGTGGTTTGGCCTCTCTTTCTCTTTTGTCTTGTCCGAGTGCTTCTGCCCTTGCACACTCCCAATCTCCAGCCTTCCACGTTTCTTCTCTGCGGCATTGTTCCCTTCTTACTTTCCCCTCCTCTTGTGTTTCTCCCCCTCTCATACATGCCTTATCTCAAACTAACCACTTCTCTTAACAGACTCTGCAAAGAGCTACCCAGCAGCTCAGCACCCACCTGGCGACGCTCGAGGACAAGGTCCAGAAGAAGTAAACCGGCGACATCATCAACGGTCAATGTTCCTATTTGGCTTGGCAGGGACAGACAGCTATGGGCTATCTATCTAATTTGCAAGGAAGGGGAACTGAGGACTGTAGGAATTTGCTGGAAACAAGGGCATATCGTGGGCATATCTTGGACCAGATTGTACATTTGGGCAACGGAGAGCGCGCGTGGTAATAGACGTCTGTACACTATTTTCATTCAAAAACATTGTTCATTTGTAATGTTCCTGTGCGAAAAATAGCATGGAATGTATCGTATCTCGGACGAAAGACTACAACGTAGAACACAGAACACGCCAATTTAACGCTCAAGCTTGAGCTGTCCTGTCAGATCTAGCGGATCCAGGGCGGATTTGCCACTCCACAGCGCTAGTCTGTCCGCCTCTGGCCGCTGTAACATCCAGCTCCCGCCTAAATTTTGTCCACGGTCTCCAGACATATGCGATTTCTACCCCAAAATATTTCTCCCTCCAACCCTCAACCTCAACCTCAACCTCTCTTTTCCACCCTCTCGCATCACCTTCGCACCACGCCATAATGGACAACTTTGGCGTCGTTGAGGTTGCCAGCCAACGCCGCGCCGTGGCCCCCGGCTGGGCCTACGTACCAGACAACAGCAGCCGCAATGTCCCGCCCGGATACGCAGCCGCCATGGCCGCTGCCGCCAACAATGCCGCCGCAAATGCTGCTGGAGCTGGCGGCGCTGGCGGTGCAGACGGTGCCGGTGCAGGCACCAAAAATGCACGCAAACGCTCGACACGCAACCAGGGTGGTGCAGCCGGCGGAGCAGGCGGCTCGTCGGTGGCCCTCTTCTCGCACCTGACGTCGCGCCAGGAAACGAAGCTGCGCAAAGAACTCGAGCTGCTCGACCGCGACGGCGGCCCTTCCGTCGGCGGCGGAGGACGCGACAACCAGATTCCCATCCCGGCAAAGGCCATAAAGGCACAAAACAAGTACACGCCGAATGTGCGCAAGATCCTGGCGTCGCAGAAATCGTTTGCGAACCACCTCGACGACTTTATCGCGCTCACCGCGTTGCACGAAGCGAATCCTCACCTGTACCACCACCTCAACCAGAACCACAACAATACCGACACATCGGGTGCCTCGACGCCGGCCAAAGGCGGCAGCAGACGCGCGGCGGCCAAGAAGGACTCGAAAAAGGACTCGAAAAAGGAAACAAAACGCGGCGGGTCAGCGTCAAGGCGGTCAGCTTCCGTGGCAACGCCGACATCTGTCGACACGCCCATGACAGATGCGTCAGAGGCGGCAGATGACAAGGAAAAGGCAGGCCAAGAACAACAGGCGGCTCATGTTGCCACATCCTCTATCCTCCTCCCGTATACCGGCCCTCGCCCACCTGCAGGGCCCGGCGACAACGACCCCCTCCTCATGAGCCAAATGCCGCCATTGCCGACCGACGACGAGCTGCGCAGTCTCGTGCAAGGTCCACCTTTGACATACGCGGAAGCTCGTGCCGATTTTAGCAACGAAGACGGCGATGGCCGGCGGTACCCAACACGCGTGTTTTGCGAGATCTGCGGCTACTGGGGCCGCGTCAAGTGCACGAAATGCGGCACGCCTGTGTGTGCGCTGGACTGTCTGGAGCTGCACCGGGAAGAGTGCGTGACGCGGTATGGTATGTAAGAGGGGGTGGGCTGCGATTCTATGGCGTTTGTTGGGAGTGCATTGTGTTAAAAGTAAAAGATACCCGGGCTGTTGCCCTCTTGTTAGTTGGTCAAAATACCATGTTCTATATAACCCGATTTATTTTCATACATTTTGGTCTTGGATATCATCATAGTTCGTAAGCTCGCTTTTTATATTCAGCCTGTCCTCCTTTGCCCACAGACACCACAGACGCCACAATCTCCGGCATTGAGAAACCGGACGCCCTGGCTGGCCTGGCAAGTTCCGCTCTGGCAATGCCAGGCACCAGGAACTGCGTCTGGGTGAAGAACATGGCCACAGACCGTGCAAGTGATGGCGTGTTTACCGTTAGCAAAGCTGCAAACAGGACAGTCTCCGTTGTCAGCGGGTGGCGGCGGCGGCACTGATGGTGTGGCCTCTGGTCTTTTCTGTTGCGATGTAGACCCGATTTGAGGGATCTGGGACAGGGACACCTCTCGCTGCTCGCCCTTGACTGTCTCTTTCTTAGGTATTATGTGAAT
Organism: Sporothrix mexicana; assembly: GCA_021396375.1. NCBI lineage: Eukaryota > Fungi > Ascomycota > Sordariomycetes > Ophiostomatales > Ophiostomataceae > Sporothrix > Sporothrix mexicana. Next base: position 180,106 of record WNYC01000061.1, on the reverse strand, counting down.
AGTTCGAGAAGTCGACGCTGCCGATGCTGTCGGTTTTGATGGAGGCACAGCCTTCTCCTTGGCTGGTGGCGGTGACGTCTTCTGCGTGGTCTTCTGGGTATTCTTGCCACTCCAGCTTCCTGCCTGCAGCAGCTCCCGCATCTCTCGTCTCGCGTCCGAGTCGTCTTCTCCTCCTTCGCCTTCACAAACCCGCACCATACTGCCGCCACTGCCGTCCAGCAACTGTGATCCATCGATATCAATGGCGTCTGGGCCGGCAAGTGTTGGTTGGTCTGGATCGTCTTCGTATTCGACAATATCGTCGTCGCTGTCCGCCGTGAGATCCACTTCGTATCCGTCTTCTTCTCTCTTGATCTCTTCAATCTCATCCTTGACGAGATTCTTAGTTTCCTCCTCCTCCTCTTTCTTTGCCGTCGTATTCTGCTCGAACCGAGCCAATGCCGCTGCTGCTCTCAGTTCACGGCCACGTTTGCTCACAGCCACGCGCGGTTTTGTGGCCAGTCTTTTCTGTTCTGTCTTGGACGCTCCAGCGAGTGGCCCCGCCGTCTTTCCTTTTTGTATCCCGACGTTGCTGCCAGTAGACAGCGTCGTCTGTTTGCTTCCACTACTGGACGGCTGGTCCAGCTTTGCCCGCTCTTCCAGATCATCGCCCAGTGCCACACCGTTGACGCCAAACTTTCGCCGGATCCGCCGGTCCTCCCTTTCTCGATAGGTCAGTGTCGGCTTGACTTTGCGTTTCCGGCCTTTGCGTGACCGATATGTCCCGCCGCACAAATGCTCCATCAGCACGCCGTCCTCGCCATTTTCACCCGGCAAAGCCACATTCCGCTCATACATGGGTGGTCCTCCATCGGCCGCCGTTCCTAATTTCGCACCACGGCCCCAGATGCCTTCTCCTGTGTATTTGTCCGTCCATAACCGCCGCATCTGCGCTGCATACGCGTCCCGCACGCTCCAAAACGCCCGCGAGTGGTTCATCTGCTTGCAGTGCGCGAGCTCGTGCATCATGACCATTTGCACGTACTGGAAAGGCAGCCATCGTCGCGATCCTTGGGCCTTGAGTACGAGCTGGACGACTTCGCCAGCGTTGAAATTGCGCCCGACAAACTCGCGGTTCGGCTCGTACTCTTCGAGCGTCATGACGCTAATATGATGGTCGCGCATAATGGGAACTGCCATCGTTAGCAAGCATTCAAAAATAATCGAGAACTCGAGAAAAACTCCAGAGAAACAAAATAAAACTCACCGCACTGGGCAGCTATTCGCTCGAGAAACTGGCGGGCGGCGTCTTCATCTGGACCCTTCAGCGGCTTGATAAAGACAATGTGCGGATTCGGCTGCGACCGCCGCGCGTTGAGCCTCTGGATCCCGACCGGCATGGTGGCGGGTGGACTTCGTTGTGGTGTGAATAGTGAAGAGTTGCCAAGGTCAAAGTAAAGTTTTGACTTTTTCTTCCGTCTCATTGTCGTCTCACGTTCAAAGAGGCAACTACGCGTTTTCTGTCGCGCTGGTGGCGATCCCCGCAACGCCTGAGCACGTGCTGCCACTTTAAGTGTTGCGTGCATTTTCTCGCAATAAAGACCCCTATATTTTCACTGTTGACACCCACTATAAATTGGCCTTTAGGGCATTCACTTGAACAGCATCTCGCTCAACAGAATATCATCAAACTTTTATATTTCAAAACAATTGTAAATAAAAGAGGTATTTTCTTCCAATCAACCCGTCTACCGTCTTCTAGCACCTCCACCACCTCCACCTCCACTGCCGCCGCCCTCGCGGTCTGCCAGCGAAACAACCTCGCCAATACCGGCGGCCTCTTGCTCGTCCTCGAGAGCTGTAATCTCCTCACGGCAGTCCCACCATTTCTCTTCGCTGAGCTCAAACGCCTTGGTCTTGATCTCCTTGACCAGCATCGACTCCACCTTGATGTTCTTCCACCGCAACTGTGTCATCAGGATCTCCTGCCACTCGTTGGACGTGCGGTTGAAAAAGTCGCGTCTCGACTCGAAAGGACGAGGGTGCGGCAGACCGTCGTCAACGGGCGTGTCAACTTCCGTCGCTTCCGTGTCGTCTGAGGCGGCCACCGAGGCAGACGATGAGGCAGCAGTCGTGTCAGAGTCGGCTATCGAGGCAGTGTCAGACGCAGCCGCCGCACCACCCTTGTTCTTCCGCGTGCTCGGCGTAAACCTCTTGGGTGCAATGTCATCCTCCATCTCGACGTCCTCGTCTTCCTCCTCCTCCTCATACTCGTCCTCGTCTTCGTCGTCCTCCTCGTCCTCCGACTCGTACCACGCGTCGTCCATGGGCCGGCTAAACACCTCTTTGCAGCCGTCCATCTTGCCCAGGTCGACAGCGTGCATGTCGTCAAACGTAAACTCGCGGTCGTCCTTTTCGTAGGTTCCGCCGTACATGTAGAGCACGTCGCCCTGCACGGCCAGCAAGGAGTTAAACCGCGCATGGGGCATCTCCATTGACACGGGCATCTGCCGCACCGGCATCTTCTCTTCTTCCTCTTCAGCCTTGGCTTTATTGTCAATGTCCATGGCATCTTCGTCGCTGCTGCTGTCGTCGCCATCGTCCCCGCCCCTCTTCTTGCTGGTCGCTTCCAAAGCTGCCAACTGTTTCAGCAGCTCTTCCTCGTTGGCGGCCGCACGGTTGCGCCGTCCAACCCGCTGTTCGCCGCCACCGCCTGCTGCCTTTTTCGGCGCTGCCCGAGGTTTCCGTAGCCCCAACGGGAAGAACCGGTTGCGCTCAATGTTCCATGCAAACAGCTGGTTGAAGAACTCGCTGTCCAGTCCCTCCTCGCTCTCTTCGACGTCGTGCACGCCACCAAACATGATGCCACGTCCGCGGTGGTATGCCATTGTGGCGCCGGCCCGTGTCGGGTTGGGCGCGTTCGCCGGCTTCTTGCGCCGCTCCCAACGCACGACAGGTGCCGTTCCAGGCGCTGCCGTCGCCGGTGGCGGTGTAATCCGCAAGTAGAAACAGTCTTGGTGCACGACCGCCTTCATGGCCGTGCGGCTGCTGCCGCCGCCCTTGCCGCCGCCACCTGGGTTTGCTGCCGACTTGACTCGTGAGAATCCGCCGTATAAAACAGCACCCTGTTCGTGCGGCAACAATGTAAACGACGACCGCGCATCTGGCTTGAGCTGTGCCGGCGGCAGCGCCGGGTTGAACCACACAAAATTGGCCGTGTCGTAGAGCCACAGGTCCGCCAGGTACCGCGTCTGATTGGCTGTGTCCTGGAACCCACCAAACAGCACAATGTAGTTTTTAAAGTAGGTCATGCGGTGCCCACTCCGGGCCGGCGGCGACTTTCCCTTGGTATCCAGCCGTGTCCACTCGCGCGCCGCCGGGTCCAGCCGCCAAAAGTCGTTGTAGTGGTAGAATGTGCCCTGCTTGGGCGAGCTGAACTCGCCGCCAAACAGGAAAACTGAACTGCTCATATTGCCGCCGCGGCACCAGGCATGGCCCGACCGTGGCAGCGGCGTGTTGGGCGACGTCACGGTGCGCCACTCGTCGCGGTCGATGTAGTAGATGTGCAGGTCGTTGAAGAATGTCGCCAGGGCGCCGTTGAAGTACTCGCCGCCAAACAGCAAAAGCTGGTTCGCATTGGCCGGCGAAGCGAGGAAACAGGCGGCAGCGCGCGCCCGCGGAGGGCCGTCCGCCACTGTCTCGGTCACCTTGAGGAAAAGCTCCTGCTGCCGCCGGTACTCCTCGAGCACCTGGTCGAGATCCACGTCCTCAGCATCGCTGCCATCCTGCTTGGCATTCTTGACCTTGGCCTTTTTCTCCGCCTTCTTCTCCTGCTTTTGCTTCTTCTCGGCGGCCTTGGCTTTCTTGCCGTCGCTCTTGCTCTTCTTGTCCTTCGCCATGGTCGGGCCTTTGGCGATGGTGTTGTTTTATGTGTTGTGTGTTGAAGTGTTGTTGATTTTGGGTCGTCGAAAAGTGGGATCGATTTTTTCCAGGGTGCGGGGCAGATTCCTTCAGATGGAAGCTATGACGTGGTGATATCAACACTAGGGCCAACGATAGATAAAAACAACAGCCTTTGACTCCAAGGTCTTCGGTGTGGCCAAGTTTTGACAAAAAGCCTATCGACGACGCTTTGATGTAAACGTCGGGTTGGGCAGGGTTTGAGCTTGACGTTGTAAACATTAGCTGTTGCATGTGGGGTTGACGTTGGGTTGGGAAGCCGCGGACAACTGACACCTGTCGTGCCTGCCCTCAATAACACGGCCACCATTAACCATACATAATCAGCATGACATCAAACAATGTGCTCTTTTTCCGATCTTTTTTTTTCGTTTCAGTTTGTTTGATGCTATACATGTCGAGGGCGTTGATTCTAATTGATCATGTTTTACAGTTATTGTTATTGATTTTATGGTTTTTTTTGTGCAAAAAAACACAATTTGTTTAATTGGATTTCAAGCCTGTTTTCGTCAAATATTTTACTTCTTTATTCGTTTTTAGAGTAAGGTTCTGTCTTTACATAAAGGCTGTGTAACAATATTATGTTATCATAAAAAAGAGCGCTTTACTTCGCGCTGCCTTTCTCTCACAGCCGGGCCGCAAGCTATTTGCTGTAGCCGTTCTCGCGCAGCCAGCCGGCGATATCCTCGCCGTCGCGCTTGACCCAGGCAATCTTGGACCGGATCGAGTCCAGGCTCTGCGCCAGGGCCTGGTCGTAACCCTTGGTGTTCTTGTCGGCGAAGAAGGCCTCGACGCGCTCAATCTGCTCGGGGCGCGAGAAGCTGGCCGTCATGATGCTGACCATCGAGCCGAGCATCGACAGGCCGGGCGGCAGACGCTTGTAGAGGTCTTCCCAGTTCTCCGTCATCCACGTGAACAGGGCCTCGATACCGGCGGGGTGGCCGCGCAGGCCCGATGCCGGCATGTAAATGTCCTGGTCCTTGACCTCCTTGCCACTCAGCAGCTCCAGCGTACGCTTGATGAGCTCGGGGTCCTTAGCACGGCCCAGGCTGCGCAAAGCCGTGTTGCGCTCATCGCTGTTCTTGGAGCTACGGTAGAAGTTGAGAACGGCGTCGTACTGGTCGCATTAGTTTCATGGATCTCATCTAAAACAAGCATGGTTATCAATCGGACTTACCTCATCCTTGCCGCCGTACTTCAGCGCCATGCCAAAGACGCTGCCGCGGATGTTGGGGTGGATGGCCAGAGTGTCGCCAGCCATGAAGCGGTTGAACATATCCTTGGCTGCGGCAATGATGGTCTTGTCGCCGCTCAGACCGGCACAGCCAAACAGCATCGACTTGAACTGCTGCTCAATGTGGCCGTCAGACTCCGAGAACGTCCAGCCAAGCTTGTGAGCCTTGGCGCTGACAAGGTCGCGCTGGAAGGCCTCGAGGCTATCGCGAATAGCAGCATCCTCGAAGATCCAGGCGCTCTGGACGACCGAGAGACGTGAGATGATCTCGTTCCACACAACAAAGTCCGACTCCTCGTTGAACGACTTGAGCAGGCTCAGGACGCCCGACGTCTTCTGGTAGCCAGAGATGGCTAGGGCACCAGCGTCCGCAATCATACCGGCACGATCCTCGACGCTCAGCAGGCCCTGCTTAGCGGCCTCGCCAAGCTTGGCAAGACGCTCGGGCGAGTACGAGGTACGGTACAGGCTGGTGTGGTTGGCGTTGAGCTTAAAGAAGTCCTTGCTAGACACCTTGAATTCAGCCTCGCGAGTGTTCAGGATAGGCTCCTCGTCGATACCGTCCTTGGTGCGAATGCCAAGAAGGACAGGGTAAAGGATCTTGTCCTCCTCCGGCTTGACATCGCCCGTGCGCAGGAAACGGTTCTGCTTCAGGCTGATCGAGTCGTCCTTCTCAGTGACCGTGACGACTGGGTAACCGACGTTCTTGGTCCAGACCGTCATGACCTCATCAACAGGCTTGCCGCTGGCCTCGGCCAGAGACGCCCAAAGGTCACCGGTCTGGGTGTTGCCGTAGGCATGCTTCTTGAGGTAGCGGCGAACACCCTCGAGGAAAGCATCCTCGCCAATGTAGGTTGAGATCATGCGAAGAACGCACGAACCCTTGGAGTACGAGATGGCGTCGAAGATCTGGTTGATTTCGTCGGCACGCTTAACGGGAACCTCAATGGGGTGGCTGCTCCGAAGCGAGTCGAGCGACAGGGCACCCTGGAGGGTGTCGGTGACGTACGACTCCCAGACCTTCCACTCAGGGTAGAAGACGTTGCACGAGTACTATACGGTTAGCAGGAGTGTTACAAGCAATCGAGAACAGGTGGAATAAAATGTGGCGTCAACATACCCAGGAAGCCCAAGTAGCGAAACCCTCATTGAGCCAGAGACCATCCCACCAGTCCATGGTGACAAGGTTACCGAACCACTGGTGAGCAAGCTCGTGCTGGACAACCTCAGCAACACGCTCCTTGGTGGCGGCACCGCTCGTCTTCTCGTCGAGTAGCAGGTCAACAACACGGTAGGTGACGAGGCCCCAGTTCTCCATGGCGCCCTGGGCAAAGTCAGGAATGGCAATCTGGTCCATCTTCGGCAGAGGGAAATCAATGCCAAAGACTTTCTCGTAAAAGGCAAGAGTGCGGGCAGCCAGGTCGAGCGAGAAGCGGCCGTTCTCAATGTTCTGGCCAGTCGGGGCGTACACGCGGACGGGGACACGGAATTCGTTGGTCTCGATGTAGTTGAGCTCGCCAATGACAAACGCAACCAGGTACGTGGACATCTGCGGCGACACATTGAATTTAACAGCCTTTCTGGTGCCACCGCTGATCTTGGACTGCACCTCGGTCTCGGAAGCAACGTCCATGTTGCTCAAACAGGTCAGGTTCTTGTCGGCAATCAAAGTAACGGTGAAAGCGGCCTTCAGTGAGGGCTCGTCGAAGCAGGGGAAAGCACGGCGGGCATCTGTGGGCTCCATCTGGCTGACGGCCATGATGCCATTGCTGCCGTCCGCCTTCTTAAAGGTCGAGCGGTAGAAACCGGCCATCTTGTCGTTGAGCTGGCCAGTGAAAGTCAGCTCCAGCTGGGCCTTGGTGCCCTTGACGAGGTTGCCCTCAAAGTCGATCTTGGTCGTCTGCGTGTCTTCGGTGTACGAAACAGAGGGAGACGAGCTGATAACAGCGCCGTCACCGCTGACCTTGACGCTGTGCACGTCGAGCTCGAGAGTGTGGAGGGAGACGGAGCTGGTGTCCTTGACAACATCGAGATCGATGACGACGCTGCCCTCGAAAGTGAACTTGTCGAAATCGGGCTCGAGCGTAATGTCGTAGTGCTTAGGAACGACGTCGGCCGGCAGCAGCTCGCGGCCGAGGTTGACAGAGGTGGCATCGCTGCCAGCCTCACCAGAGTGACGACACATGGCGTGGCGACGGTGCGAGCAGTAACGAACTGAAGTCAAAGGCTGGTGGCGCGAGGTCGCACTGCGTCGAGAGGATCGGATGGATGATGGTTGAGAAGTGTGCAGGGATCTCAATTGCTTGTGGTAGAGGGATGAAGAAAAGGCGGGAGTTGAACAACGGCTTTGTAGAGTTAGCGGTGTTGTCTCCAGGTTGGTTTGTTGGAAACAGCTGTTCCGAAACGGTCAAAACGCCGATGGATAATTGGGGGCGGGTGTTACTCAGGGCAGCCTTCTAGGCTGCAGGAGGCACTCGTACTAACTGGGCAAAACAAGCGGGACAAAATAGACAAAGGGGCTGTCAACATTGAATGAGACAGGTTTGTGACAGAACTTACAGAGAACGTGAAGAGGACGCCGTTTGTGACGACAGCGGGGCAATGCAGGCAGAAGAGAGATGTGCGGAGAGTTTGGAGCGGGGGTTGGCTGCTCTTAATAAAGCTGACGATAACGACGATTTGGTGGCCCGGCAGCCCAGTGACACCAACGAGGAAGACATGCTGGACAGGCAAGGAAGGAGGCGCAAAGGGAAAGAGCAAACGGCCGATCAGATGAAGGAGCGAATGGGCCCAGTGAACAGATGGGGAAGGCGCACCTATGAGGGCGACAAGCGACAGTTGACGCGGGCAGTCGCTTCCTCAAAAGGCAGCTCTTGGGGAGAGGATCTGGCGGATATTAAAAACCTGCAGAAAAAGCAGAAAAATTGAAGAAAAAAAGCGAACCGCTCTCGTTCGCACCACTACCACCAACGCTCTGTGGAAGGTGCAACGGCTTTAGTGCACAGACCAGGGCAGACCCGCCCGCGGCCATGCGCCTTCCCTTTCGTCTCTACTTGCCGTCCCAAGCGGGCGGTCCTTTGTTTCTGATTTCTGATTTCTTACAACAACATGGAGTCCATGCCCGCGCCTTCTCTTTCTGCCTCGAACACGAACATTGCTCTTTCCTGTTTTGCACATTTTTATGGGAACAAAAGGAGCAGGTACCGTCCCCGCAGAGAACTGCGCCTACCTTTTCATGTCTCTATCGTATTCGTCGAACGGGGTTGGGTTTTGCATCGACTTCTCGTTCTCTGTTGTGGGCGCTTTCCACTTTAGGAAGGCGGAGTTTATTTCTGTGCCATGCCCTGTCGTCTGCCAGTGCCATCCAGGCACAGGTCCGTCGGCTTGCTGCACGTGACATCGCACTGGCACCTCCTCTATCATCCTGGCGTCAGTCCCCAACTCCAAGCAGCTCCGGATGCCACGCACAAGCTTTCTGTATTAAACGTATCATTCATGGGAATAAAGACGCGTTTCTCTCTCTGCCCCGCGGCGCGACTACGGCCCCGTCGTTGCAGCCGCATCTCGCCATGTGGAATAAGGTTAGGACGACACTGAGAGAAGAGTCTAGGGTCGATCCGTCGATGAATCTTCCAGCAGATTGAATAGGCTTGTCATTTGGCTGGTGGTTATCTAGGCGGCCCCAGTCGACGGTATTCTCGTGCACATGCGACTACCCCATACTTTTGACTGCCCTCGCTGTCCTTGTAACCGAGATCGAGCACGGGAGAATAGGCAAGGCGCGGCAAAGCATCTTTGCACATCGGCAAAGTATGAGAGCCATTGGCCAATCAGAGGCACTGTTGCTCTGCTCTCCAGATCCAGGCACGCCGATTTCTCCCTGTCAGATAGCAGGTTACCTGCACAACATATGTGTCTTACACATTAAAACAGGTACCGCACTAACACCATTCAAGGCTCCTCCTTCAGCAGGAAAGAGCGAGCAAGCTTCAACCACGAAAACATAACGGCGACGAGGTCACGATTGTGTACTTTTCGCTGTTTCGTCATTTTCGCCAATTCAGTGTCCGGCCAAGCTTCCGCACAAGAAAATAGAACGGCCTGGAGCTGCAGCCGAGCTCGGTGCCGCACTGTGAACGAGAAGGGAGTTGCCGGAGCAATGGGAATGAAGCACCGCGAGGGCAACAATGTGCCTGTCTAGTTGGGCTGTTGGAGATTGAGAGACATGCACCAGCTTCGAAACAGGCATCGAAACAAAGAAATGCATTGGCAAGACAGCCAAGGGCCAGCCGCAGCGGCACTCCGGCGAGCTGCACCGGACACGACGTTTCCTGTGCATAGGAACGAGCAATTAATAGAGAGCGGTATGCAGGAGGCGTGCGCTCCTGCCTTGTGTGCTTGTCTGGAGTCTGGTCCTTTTATTATGACAAAGACACGCGCAGAAACGCACCGAACAAAGGAACGTGGTTCGCACTGTCTCGCTTTCCCGCCCATCTGCTCATCGCCCGCGCTCATCACGCCCTACTCCGTTCAGTAACACCCCACCTATGCTGCACTAACACCTCATTGCCCCGCCAAAAAGAAAAAAAGAGGGAAGAGCGAACGACAGCTCTTGCCTTCAAGGTGCTGCTGCCCCTCCACGCAATCACCCAACAAAAACAAATAGACGTCCAGGCAAGACATTCATATGAACGGGCTGCTCCTTCTCAGTCTGTCCTTAAAAGGCTCTGGTCCCAGCCGTGCTTTCCAATTTAGACATCTTGTCCCCAGAAAAACACTCCCACGTTCTTGCCTTTTTTTCAAAATCGAGGCCAATCTATCCCGTCTGAACCAAACAAAGGTAAGAAACAGAAGGAGCTTCCATCCCTAGAGAGAGCGAGCAAAAAAGCGAGCTTCACCTCCCGCGAACATAATCACGCATCTACCCCCTCCCCCCGTATCGAGGCCTGTTCTTTTCACAATCGCCTCGTTCTGCTATTAAACCCACCTTGCTCATTGGATCCCCTCCATCGTTGCCCCTCCACAACGCCTTAATTCCTCCAACTCTTTGATCACTTTGCCTGTCTCCATGAGGCATTATCCCATTGTGTCGTCACTTTGCACCCCATAAAATAGCTCTCGCAGTTATTTTCTCCAATTTCTGTCACCTTCGCATTCAGTTCTTTTTTTTTTTTTTGACTCACTGCAATTATTATAAATTTCTCGTTGCTGTCAAGATTGTCTGTTAGCTTTTCCCCATATAGCTTCCCTGCCACTCCCGCCTTGCTTCTTTTCCTCTTTTCCCTCTTACAATTCACTGACCAGTATCTCCAAAACTTCAGGTTTTAACTGACCGGACTTCCGAAGCTAGCTATCTCAACAGCATTTGACCTTCCCCTCATTCAAAATGGCCATCACTAAGATCCACGCCCGCTACGTCTACGACTCGCGTGGCAACCCGACCGTCGAGGTTGATGTTGTCACCGAGACTGGCCTTCACCGCGCTATTGTCCCCTCGGGTGCCTCCACTGGTACGTTACGCGTTCCTAAAATCGATCGCGACGTGTTTTTTGGGCACAAAAGACGAGGAACATCTGGCTAACAACCATCTATTATACAGGCCAGCATGAGGCTTGTGAGCTCCGCGATGGCGACAAGGAGAAGTGGGCCGGTAAGGGTGTTCTGACTGCTGTCAAGAACGTCAACGAGATCATTGGCCCTGCCATCATCAAGGAGGCCCTTGACGTCAAGGACCAGTCCAAGGTCGACAAGTTCCTGATCGACCTTGACGGCACCCCCAACAAGACCAAGCTGGGCGCCAACGCCATCCTGGGCGTGTCCCTGGCCATTGCCAAGGCCGGTGCTGCTGAGAAGGTATGTCTGATTTGAGTGGATGGTGAGACGAAAGTAAAGTTTGGACGAGGAACGGACGCTAACATTTGTGCTTCTCTACCTAGGGTGTCCCCCTGTACGCGCACGTCTCCGACCTGGCCGGCACCAAGAAGCCCTACGTCCTGCCCGTTCCCTTCATGAACGTCCTCAACGGCGGGTATGTCTAATCCGGCCCCAAAACGATCGCAATGCGCGCTGTCATGGTCAAGAGACGGGATACTGACTTTTCCGTTTTCTAGTTCCCACGCCGGTGGCCGCCTGGCTTTCCAGGAGTTCATGATCGTTCCCAGCGATGCCCCCTCTTTCTCCGAGGCCCTCCGCTGGGGTGCTGAGGTCTACCAGCAGCTGAAGAGCCTGGCCAAGAAGAAGTACGGCCAGTCTGCTGGCAACGTCGGTGACGAGGGCGGTGTTGCCCCCGATATCCAGACTGCCGATGAGGCCCTTGAGCTGATCGCCGAGGCCATCGAGAAGGCCGGCTACACTGGCCGCATGAACATCGCCATGGACGTTGCCTCCAGCGAGTTCTACAAGGAGGACGTCAAGAAGTACGACCTGGACTTCAAGAACCCCGACAGCGACCCCACCAAGTGGATCACCTACGAGGAGCTTGCCCAGATCTACTCCGACCTCAGCAAGAAGTACCCCATTGTCAGCATTGAGGACCCCTTCGCCGAGGACGACTGGGAGGCCTGGAGCTACTTCTACAAGACCCAGAACATCCAGATTGTCGGTGACGATCTGACGGTCACCAACCCCCTGCGCATCAAGAAGGCCATTGAGCTTAAGGCTTGCAACGCCCTCCTGCTCAAGGTCAACCAGATCGGCACCCTGACCGAGTCGATCCAGGCCGCCAAGGACTCGTACGCCGACGGCTGGGGTGTCATGGTCTCGCACCGCTCGGGCGAGACTGAGGATGTCACCATTGCCGACATTGTCGTCGGTATCCGCTCTGGCGAGATCAAGACCGGTGCCCCGGCCCGCTCTGAGCGTCTGGCCAAGCTGAACCAGCTTCTGCGCATCGAGGAGGAGCTCGGCGAGAACGCCATCTACGCCGGCAAGAACTTCCGCACCTCGGTGAACATCTAAGCTGCTTGTCGAAATGACTTGCAGGAGCTCATTTGGGACTCGAAATTTGAAACGAACGAGGAGAAGCGCCAAGGCTCCGACGACATGATTTGGGCATATGGAGTAAAAACGGAACGAGGCCGAATAAAACGGTTAATGGAACATGACGGGGTCTGGTGAATGCACCGCAGATACCACGAAATAAATGTGCAAATTTAGGGACAAACCAGAGGGGCATGTGTGCGACGTGAATGCGACGAGTACATGTATGCGCGACAAGTACGGTAGTATGCATTCGTGCATTTGTGCGTAGTCATGCTGATATGCAAGTGAACATACCTTCCAGTTGACAGTAATTATTGTCCTGTGGCGTAGTGTGGCGTTTGGCGGGGTGCTGTGTTGTCACAGCAACTAAGCGGGCTTGTTTACTAATAAATACAACCCCACAAATTTTGACACCCAACACAACAAAGTGCCAGTGAGAGACGGTCCATTTTCCATCGCCTTTTCCCAAAACGGCAGTCTGCACCCAGACGGCCCCCTCCCCTATTCCACAGTCGCGTCTTTATTGTAGGGTCGGAGTCGCGTTTTGTCTTCCTTCTTCCCAAATCACCATTCCGCTCATTTGCTTTCTTTTGCATTTTTTTTCGTCACCGCCAACAGGCAACCGACAACACCGCAATCATGGCTGCCTCCGACGACTTGGTGAACTTTGACATCATCGAAAGCCAAAAGGAGAACATCCAGTCTCTTCCTGGCGGCCGTTCAGCACGAAAACTGGCCGAACTCTACTCCCCGCAATCTGCTGGCCTTCAACAGGGGGACAAGCTGGACCCGATCCTGACGCCGACACCGAACCCGGCGGAGACCAAGACGCTGCACGACAAGATCCGAGCCAAATTTGAAGACGAGCTGGCCGTGTCTGCTGAGTCCGACGACCCACTCGACGTCTATGACCGTTACATGAGCTGGACCCTCGAAGCCTACCCGTCGGCTCAAGCGACGCCCCAGTCACAGCTGCACGTCCTCCTCGAGCGTGCCACGAAGGCCTTTGTCGGCGCCGCGCAGTACCGCAACGACCCGCGGTACCTGCGCCTCTGGCTACACTACATCCGATTCTTTTCCGACGCGCCCCGCGAGACTTACGTCTATCTTTCGCGGCACAACATTGGCGAGAATCTCGCTTTGTTCTACGAAGAGTACGCCGCGTGGCTTGAAGGTGCGACGCGCTGGGCACAGGCTGGCGAAGTCTACCGGTTGGGTATTGAGCGGAACGCACGCCCGCAAGCTCGTCTGATGCGCAAATACCAGGAGTTCGAGCAGAGACGCGAGGCCCAGGCACCAGAGTCGCTCGGCCCCAACACACCACCATCGCCAGCCCTTCCAACAGTCCGTCCGGCGCTGGCGGCCAAAGTCGACCCATTTGCGAGCGCAGCCGCTGCGCTGAACGACCCGCAAGAAGCACAGCGTCTGCAAGAGCAGCAGAGGCAACAACAGGCGAGCAGCCAGGCAGCACGCAGCTCAAAGCCCAAGATGGCCATCTTCTCGGACGCTGATGCGTCTGCGCAGGCCCCCGCATTGGGCGCTGCAGGCCCCTCAACCAAAGGCTGGGAGAGCATTGATTCGCTGGCAGAACGCAAGAAGGAGAACACTGTCGCGGCAAAGCCGTGGGCGGGTGAGAAGCTGGCTGCAGGAGGAAAGAAGCCAAAATCGAAGATGGCGGTGTTTAAGGACGCGGTAAGTCCCTGAGCCACCCTCCATTTTGCAAATTCTTCCTTGCTTTCCAAACATTTTGTTGATCAATATAGGACTAATTTTGTGGCGCATGGGACGGGCAAAACTGCCTCGCGGGGCATTTTTGTCATTTTTGTGTTCTCCCTTTGCGCAAATTGTATTCTTTCTAGTCATTAGCCAAATCACACATTACCATTCACCCATCACAATACCAGGTAACAGTAAACCCGGCGAGTGGGAAGAAGGAGCGGGTATTTGTCGACTTGCGCGCAGTCTATCCAACACCAGAAGAGCCCGGAACGGAGCTGAGCTTTGAGGAGATCTGGGCGGCAAACCGCGGCCTACTGCACCAGTCATGGGACGATGTTGTTCCAGCAAAGGAGGACCAGGACTTGCTGTTCTCACCAGTTGCAGCTCGCAAGATGGATGTGCTGGCAGACTCAGTGGCAACGAAGCTTGTCATCCACCAGGACATGGTCCGTCTCGATGAGAATGGAGCTATGATCAAGCCCCATGACCAGGAGAACCGGCCAAGGAAGAAGAAGTTTGTCGAGGCCAACGTGACACAAATCAGTAAGTTTTCTTTATCTACGCATTAAACTACCCGTACCGGCTAACCGCTTCTGTAGTCAAGGCAAAGCTGGACTCCCCGTCCAAGCCACGGATGAAGAAGAAGAGCTCTGCTACGTCCGAGCCGACAATGACGATGCACACAAGAGCGGCTACAGACGACATTTACGAAATTTTCAACCAGCCTAAAAGCCAGGGGGTCGAGGAGGAAGACGACAATCGGTCATCCGACGACGACTACGAGACGGATGGCGACTACACGAGCGGTGCAGAGAGTACAGGCACCGCACGGCACACGGCAACGAGTGATGCAGGGGACGAAGACGGCGAGGAAGAGGACGCAGAGGGTGCTGACGATGATGCTGTCGATGGCGACGAAGCAGGGAATGTGAGCGGATGGTCCGACTTTGCACGCAAGGACATCTCTGGCCTTCAAGACCAGACCACGGCCGACCAGACTCGGTCATCGACGACAACGGGTGACACTGAAGACGTTGTTAACAGCAGCGACAGAGAGGACACCAACGAGGTCTTCAGCCCTCTGCCAATCCGCAACTTCTCACACCCGGTCGATGACCACGGCGACGAAAACGCCGTTCCGTCTCTGCCATCCTCGCCTCTACGCCCAGCTGCCGAAGATAGAATCCCGCAGCCAGAGCCGCCACGGACGAGAACAGTTTTCATTCCTATCCCACCTGAAGATTATGTTGCACCCACCCGGCCCTATAGGGATCCAGTCGAGGTGGCCAACAACCGTCTGCCGTTTATGACACCCATTACAGAGCGGACGGAGTCGTCCCTTGAGTTTGACTCGGAGGATAACAAGCGAGCGCTGCATGCAAAGACGCCGAGCAAGGCTATGGGCAACCGGTCAATGCATCTGTCGAGCCCCGACGAAGAAGACGAGGACCAAGATGAAGAGGAGGAAGACGATGACGAGGATGTTGAGGTTGACGAGGAAGGCGAGGAAGAAAAGACTAGCAGTGGGATCATCCCGCCTGAGCCATTGAGCAGTCCCCTTATCGACATTACTGATGACAACGACAACCTGCCTCAGCCACCACCTCTCAAACTGGCGCAACCAGTCTTCCAAAGGCCCGCCACAGCCAGCAGTACGGCGCCTCCCAAGGGCCCGATCATCAAAGATACGCACTGCAACCCTATTGACGAGAGTATCCGCGCCGATATTCTGGCCAATATGCAGCCGCCACTGAGCTCTTACGACAGATTCTACGACCATCGTGACGAGAAGTGCGACAAGGGAGCCGAAATCCGTCGGTATGCCAAGGCCGTGTCTGGCAAGTCGAAGACGGGTGGGAATGGTGGCAACGGAGGCGGCGGCGGCGGCGGATCCGACCGGTCTAGTGGTGCCGGCATCCCGGTGACGATCGAGTTTGCCGACTGTCCTTCGCAATACACTGTTCGCCGCGAGATTGGCGCAGGAGCCTTTGCGCCTGTGTATCTGGTGGAGAACATGGATCCGGATGGCGATAGGCGGGCCAGCAACGACAACGAACAAGCTGTGGCCCAGATGGGACGGGGTGCTTTTGCCAGCGCACACGCACGGCGGCACACGCTCGAGGCACTCAAGATGGAGAACCCGCCGACTACGTGGGAGTTCCACATGATGCGGCTCGCTCACACACGGCTCGGCCCGCAACATCGTGCGACGGCATCTCTAGCGCCCGCTCTCGAGTGTCATCTGTATCGTGACGAGACGTTCTTGTTCTTGCCTTACTATCCCCACGGCACGCTGCTGGACGTTGTCAATCTGTTCCGCGGCGAGTCATCTGGCCTGATGGACGAGACGCTGGCCATGTTTTTTGCCATCGAGCTGTTCCGGACAGTCGAGTCACTGCACGGCAAGAACATCCTGCACGGCGACATCAAGGCGGACAACTGCCTTCTCCGTCTCGAAGACCCGCTGAGCCCATCGGCTCTCGGCAGCAGTACGAGCTCCAACTCTAGCTCGAGCAACAGCCGCAGCGCGGACGGCAGCGAGCAACTGTCGAGCCAGTGGCAGGCCGATGGCTCGGGTGGCTGGTCGGCCCGCGGCATGACGCTGATCGACTTTGGCCGGGCCATTGACATGCGTGCTTTCCCTGCAGACGTCAAGTTTGTGGCGGACTGGAAGACGACGGCGCAAGACTGTGCTGAGATGCGCGAAGGCCGTCCGTGGACGTGGCAAATTGACTACCACGGCCTGGCGGGCGCACTTCACTGTCTCCTCTTTGGCAAGTACATGGAGACGGTGCGTGCCGACCAAGGCATGGGACTCGGCGATGCAGGTCTTGGACTGGGAGCTGCAGCCGGGCTGGAGCGCGGCCCCATCAAACGCTACCGCATCCGCGAGACGCTCAAGCGATACTGGCAGACGGACATCTGGTCTGAGGCGTTTGACCTGCTGCTGAACCCGGCCGGTTTTGTTGCAGCCGAGGAGGGCGGCAAGATGCCGGTGCTGCGGTCGATGCGCCAAGTTCGTGAGCGCATGGAGGCCTGGCTGGCGGCCAACTGTGAACGTGGAGTTGGTCTCAAGAGCCTGATGGTCAAGGTCGAGCACTGGGCGCGGACGAGAAAGTAGGCGAGGGGAGTGCCGCGGTAGATTTCATTAGTTTGTTTTTCTCTGCTTTTCTTTCTGTTTTTTATGATGCACGAGTTTGGTACGTTTTTTTTTGTTTTAACCTGCAATTTGGCATACATACCCGAGATTTGGCTACAAAATACAATAATTATACACTGGACCGGCGTGTTCTCTATTTGCCCTGATTGGACCCTTCCTATGCTGGCAAGTCCCAGCCCAAAAGCAACAGTGCTTGACGTGCTCATTTCTTCTTCTTTGCGTCCTTGGCCGACTTCTTGTCGACCTGTTCCTGGACACGTTTCCGCTCTTTGGCACCCTCCGCCTGCAGTGCCTTCTCCTTCGCCTTGAAATCGTCCGTGTCGGCGTCCATGCCGATCAGGCTTTCCAGCAGCTTGATCTCGTCGGCCCAGACCTGGCGGTCCTCGAACTCCTTGCCGTTGGGGCCAACACGGTCAATGGGCGTCTCCAGCACCATGGGCAGTCCTGCAAAGGCGTCAGTGTTGACGAGGCTGTGGAACGCACGCAGTCCCAAGAAGCCAGTGCCAATGTTGGCGTGCAAGTCGCGGCGGCTGCCCAGCGGCGCCTTGCTGTCGTTCACGTGGAACGCTCTCAGGTATTTGAGGCCGACAATACGGTCAAACTCGGCCACGACTTTGTCAAAGCTGGCCGGCGTGCGCAGGTCGTAGCCAGCTGCAAACGCATGGCATGTATCGATGCATACGCCGACGCGTGTCTTGTCCTCGATCTGCGCAATAATGGCCGCCAGATCCTCGAAACGATCGCCCACCGTCGTGCCGCCGCCAGCCATGTTCTCGATCACCGTGACCACCTTGGAGGGGGCTGTGTCGGCGTGAGCCTTGTTGAGTGCCGCCGCAATCCGGCCCAGTGCCGCCTCCTTGGTGCCGCTGCCAGCCACAGCCGCGCCCGGATGGAAGTTGTACAGGCGAATGCCCAGCGCATCGCACCGCTTCAGATCGTCGACAAAATTGGTGTAGGCCTGGTCGTGCTTGGCCTGGTCGGGCTGCGCGAGGTTGACCAGGTACGAGCCGTGGGGCAGACAGTGCCGGGCGGCGTCGTAGCCGTGCTCTTCGCAGGCAGCGTGGAATGCGTCCCGAACATCGTCGGCGAGTGCTGGGTTCGTCCACTTGCGCTGCGATTTGAGGAAAAGAGCAAAGGCGTTGCCGCCGACATGCACCGAGTTGGGCACCGAATTTTGGACGCCGCCGGCGCTGCTAACGTGAGCGCCAATGTACATTTGCTTTTCGAGGGTGGTGACGTCAGTGCGTTCGGCCAAAGGGTCGTCGTCGTTGCCGTTCGTCTTGGCCTTTTTAGCGGGTTTTGCCTTTGTGGTTGCCGGCTTCACATCGGCATCAACGCCGTTTTCTTCCTCGGCCTTGATCTCAGCCTTGACTTTGGTGGCCTTGACGGCTTTCTTGCTGGTTTTAGCATCGCCATCCTCCTCCTCTAGCTCATCCTTGGCTTTGCGCTTGAGAGAAGCCGTGCTGGCCTTGGCGGCGAGTTTTAGGGCAGCGGACTTGACTGCCGATGCTGTTTTTGAGACTTTGGAGGATCTAACCGGTGAAAGGTCCTCTTCACTCTCGTCCTCTTCTTCTTTTATGCGAGTCGTCGCTTTTGCTTTTGCTGCCGCCTTTGCGGATTTTGGCGTTTCTGCCTTGATTTCCGTCGTGGTTTCTGTCCTTGTCTCTGTGACACTGACGGAAGCCAACTTTGGCGGTCTACCCCTGCCTCGTGGCGCCATTGTTGGAGCTTCTGAGGAAGCGACGGTCGTCGTGCTCATCGGCTGCTTCTTCCCGCCTCCCGACAGCAGCGACTTCCACGCAGCAGCGGCACCGTTGGAAGCAGTCTTGGCTTTGCGAGGAGACGTGCGAAGCGGAAGCGACATTGTTGCCGGCGTCAACAACGGCCGGAACGCGGTCAAAAAGGGGCGAGTGTATAATGCCAGTGTGTTTTTGGGGAGATGTGAAGCTTGAGCGAGAATTGAGCAACAGAATGACGGGTGTTCGCCTGGAGCTGTCACGATATATCGAATATCGTCTGATTGATTTCAAGCTCAGATTTCGACATGTGTAAAGTTCCTTCGTACGGGCAGTCGCGACGCGGTTCGCGCCACACGAGGTCATGTGACCACTTTAGACTGTCTGCAAAAAAAGTGCAATGCAGCCTCGCTCGCTCCTGCTGTCGTAGTTCGTCTGATCCCTGATCAGTCATCCGGACTAGAGCCTCCGATAAGCGATAAGAAGCGCTTTCTGCGCCTTCTGGATGGGGAAATTCAAGAATCCGGTCCAAAATGTTTTAGTCACCGAAAATCCCATCCAGTATCTTTTCTTTCTTTTATCTCTTTACTTGTTTTACACGACCTCGACGTCTTCCTCCCAACGACAATCCTTCCCTCTCCCTCCCTCGATGCCATGCTTAGGCGCCTTTTTCGTTCCATAATGACCTCGACGGCCGTCCCACACGTTCCCATCCCCCCGCGCGGGGTGGACTACCGCAACAAAGTCGTCCTTGCGCCCATGGTGCGCTCAGGCGAACTCCCGTCTCGTCTGCTGGCTCTCCAGTACGGCGCCGACCTCGTCTGGGGCCCCGAGACGGTTGACCAGTCGATGATCGGAACAACTCGCAAAATCAACGAACGCACCGGCTGCATCGAGTGGTCGCGGATTCCGTCAAACAGCGGCCTGGTCGGCGACAACATCAAGCCATCGATCATCTACCGGATGCACCCTGAACGCGAAGGATCGAAACTCATCTACCAGATGGGCACTTGCAACCCTGAAAGAGCCGTTGAGGCAGCACGGATCGTGGCTGCCGACGTGGCGGGCATCGACGTCAACGCTGGCTGCCCGAAATCGTTTTCGACAGACGGCGGCATGGGTGCAGCGCTCCTGAAAACGCCAGACAAGCTTGTGGCCATCCTCGAGGCACTCGTCAAGAATATTGTGCCCGAGTTCGGCATCGGCATCAGCGTCAAGATCCGCATCCTCAAAGACCCCAAGGACACGGAGGCGCTTGTGCGGCGGCTTGTCCGCACAGGAATTATCGGCTTGACGGTGCACTGCCGCACAACGCCAATGCGGCCCCGTGAGCGAGCCATCCGCGGCCAGCTGCGCATGATCCGCGAGATCTGCCACGAGGCTGGCGTCGCCTGCCTCATGAACGGCGACGTCACGTCGCGCGACCAGGCCATGGAGCTCATGGCCGAGTACGGCGTCGACGGCGCCATGATCGCCACGGCCGCCGAGAAGAACTCGAGCTGTTTCCGCAGCAAGGCCGATGGCGGCATGGCGGGCTGGAGCGACGTCGTCGAGTCGTACATGCGGCACGCGATGGACGTCGGCAACAAGTTTGGCAACACAAAGTACCTGCTGGCGCAGCTGGTGCCCGGCAAGCACGCCGAGGCCGTGGGCATGTTCCGCGGCCACAACTACTCAGATATGTGTGCAGCGCTCGGCTATGCACACCTAATGGACCAGGCGCGCGAGGTGGACGACGCGCTTGAGATAGACCCGGTATCCCTCCGCAAGGCCAAGGAGGAGTTGGAGCGCCAGAAGAAGCAGCGCAAGGCCGAGTCGCTCGAGGCTCGCCGGCTACAGCGGGCCAACGCTTCGGCGGCTGCTGCTGGTGGAAACATGGCCGAAGCACGGTCGTCTGAGCAGCAGCACAAGCGCAGCCTGTCAGAACGTGGCCCTTCTTCTTCAGCATCGACGGCGGCAGCAGCAACAACGGCACAGACGACGACTTCACCGACACCTGTGGCTGAACCGGCCATTCCTCTACAGGCGGCCGGCATTTCAGCATAGAACAGCGATATCAGGTGGCATTTCGTTATTGCCTCTCTCTCCTTTCTAGCCTAGATTTGTCTTACTTTCTTTCTTTGCGTTGATTTACTTCTCGCTTCATGCATGCATTTACAGGACCAGGAAAATGGGGAATGGAACCGAGCGTTTGGACGGGTGCTCCTTGCTCACTATTTACGTTTACGTATATCACGATATCCAAGCCTTTCCATATACGATGAGACTCTGGTCTTATATTTGTCCCGTTCTATCTCTATTAGTGCTCGTAATTTATGTTCACTCCCAGACTTACACTTTCTTGCCCTGCGCTAGTAGCTCCGACACTTTGGGTGGCAAGACGAGCGCACCACGGTTGTTGCGGTGGTAAAAGTCGACGAGGGTCAGCGCTGTCTTCTCAGGCAGGTCTTCATGAATGAAGTGGCCGGCCTCGGGGAATACTTGCAGGGCGTATTTTCCTGGACTGTTAGCATTTTACTGGGGGAATGGGGGGTTCAATAAGATAAGACTGGAGACGGATTGTACACACCCTGCATTTGACCGATCGTCAACTCTGTATCCAGACGGTCCGTGCCTGCCAACAGCAACAACTTGCCGCCGCGTGCTCCCAGGAACTTCTTGCTGAGGCCGACAAACCACCCTTCCCAGAACGGCTGTGTCGCTCCCAAGTCGGTCCTCCAACGCCATGGCCGGCGTTTTGCTCCCGAGTCTTCTGTGGATGACGGTGTTCTCTCTTCAGATATTGAGGTGCTGCTCGTCGCTCTGCCACCGTCTTTGCTTGCGCCATCATTGGTGCTGTCAACCAGCAGGGCAGGTACACTCGTCCGGGCCGATGTTGCGTTTCGAATCGTCCGTGACCGGATATGCCACTCGATGCCGTTCTCCAATGTCGGGAATCCAGGTGGACGTGTTCCCAAGTAGGTTTGCATGCTCTGTAGGGCATCCATGGCTGATCCTTCAACAACATCGAGGACTGCAAATCCGAGCAAGGGGGATGATGTCGGCGAAGTGTTGAGCCGCCCAGAAAAGGCCAGATCGGTAACGACGGCACCACCCAAAGAATGGCCGACGAGAATGAGCGGTGGCAGTTCTGGCCAGTGCATCTGGGTCTGTGTGAGACGGATCACGGTCGCCAAGTCGCTGCTGAGCGTGCCGAGGCTCAGGTCGGCCCCTAGGTCACCCGGTGCTTTCGTCAGGCCATGGTCTCGGGCGTCAAGAGACAGAATACCGGCCGTAGGCAGCCGTTTGCGAATCTCGGCGCCAACAACAGCAAAAGAAAGTCCCGACGATCCTGCGCCGTGGTGCATCACAAATAGCGGCCCACCGTTTGTCGGTGACGTCACATAGGCGTGGTGCACGATTCCGCTGCCGTCGTCGGCCTCGAGAAACAGCTCGCGCTCGAAAAAGGCCGTCCACGGGATTGGATCCAGAGTGCGGCCACCTCCTCCACTTCCGCCTAAACTTGCGCCGCGATTGCGAGACAGACCGCCGCCCTGTGGCCGGGCAAACAGGTGCTGTGTGGCGGACGGTACGACAGTACCCGTCGAGGAGGCCGACGATGCAGACGAGGCCGAGTCATCGTCGAGAGAAGCACGTCCTGCCCCGCCTCCCATCTCTGAAATGGACTCGTGGCCCTCCTCGTCCTCCTCGTCGAAGTGCCCGGCGGCCTGGGCGTCTAGTTTGGCCTTGGCCCACCGCCGCTGGAGCTCACTCATGGCGTGGACTGTGACTGGGGTAGGTGGTGGGTGAGAGGAGGACGTTGTCGAGGAAGAAGACGACGATGTTTGGTTCGCCAAAGCTGGGGCCAGTGTTGGCGGGGAGCTCGCCGTAGGGGGCGCCAGGGTGGCTGGTAGTGCACCGTGCGGTCTAAAGTCAAGTCTTTGGTCGTATTTTGTCGCAGGCGAGCTTCTTTCTGTCTCGTCTAAGGTGCTACAGGCGTTATGTCGCCTAATGTTGTCATCCGAATTTGAGTTGTAAGGTTGTTTGTAAGTGGGCAGTTTGCTAGGTGGGGCGGAACTTCAATTAGATGTCGCAAAGGCGGCAGGAGCTCAACATACGTCAGAGTTGCGCTACCACAGAGGCACTGAAGCTTAGCGCTATTAACAGCGTCTTGCCCCTGTAGGCTGTCATGCCATCAACCACCACTTATATCCAGTGCTTGGTCACAACTCATGCTTCTTTTTACGTCAAATGCTGGGTTTTTTATTTTACTTTCATATATATGGGATATTTATGAGTTATATATCGTGTCCCATGCTTACTGGGCTTGATACATGGACGTGGGAGTAGTGGATGTCCCTTCGGCCGGAGCCTTCTTCCCATCAAGAACTTTGGTAAAGATACGCTCCAGCCGTGGCACAACAAACTCGCGGTTCTGGTAGATCTGGTAATGAATCACCATGCGATTACCAAAGATCCGCAGGCCCTCCTTCTCCGCCTCGTTGCCCAGGTCGTTGTAGCCCACGCCCGTCGCCTCCAGATCCACCCACACCATGTTCGTGTCCACCGGGTACAGAAGCTTGCCGCCACGGTCGGTCCACAACTTGCTCACCTCCTTGGCCAGCGTGTGTGTGTGCCGCAGCAAGCCACCCTCGCCATTGGGGCCGCTGCCGAAGGTCTCGTCGACAGCAACACGTGCCGGTGCCGCAATCACGCCAGCCTGCCGCAGACCGCCGCCAATCGACTTGCGGATCCACGTGGCGTGCCGGATGTCGGCCTCAGAGCCGACGAGCACGCTGCCAATGGGCGCGCCCAGGCCCTTGGAGAAGCAGAGTGTGACAGTGTCAAAGCATGCCGCATAGTCCGACAGGCTGCCGGCACCCGACGCTACAGCCTCCCACAGCCGCGCGCCGTCGCAGTGCATCTTGATGCCCTTGGACCGCGCCCACTCGGAGATGCGGCGCACCTCGGCGAGCGGCATAAGCACACCGTTGATGGTGTTCTCGAGACTAATCACACGCGTCGTGCAGTCGTGGACGTCGGTACCCGTAACGGCGTTGGCCTGCACGTCTTCGAGCGTCAAGTAGATTCCGTTCTTGGGGACCGCCGTCTGAATCATGGCACCTGTGAGAGACGACACGCCGCCAGCCTCGTACTTGAAGATGTGCGACATGCGGTCGCACAGCACAGCCTGAGGCGGCCGTGTGAGCAGGGTACGAAGGGCCACTTGGTTGCCCATGGTGCCTGATAGCACCAAAAGACCGGCCTCTTTGCCAGCGAGCTTGGCGCAGTGCTTCTCGAGGTCGATGGTCGTCGTGTCCTCGCGGAACACGTCGTCCAGCAGCGTGCAGTTCTGGATCGCCGCCAGCATGTTGGCAGTCGGTGTCGTCATAACGTCGCCTGGGGACAAGAAGGGTTAGCCGAAAAACTGTTGCATGAAGCTTATGTGTTGTGCCGGGACAGATACAACATACTCCGCAAATCGACGGCGCCGGCGCCGGCGCTGCCGACCCATCTGTTCTCGGGCTGTGCGGCCATATTGGACTGCTGTCGTCGCAACGGTACAGAGTGAAAGAGTCGGCGGTTTGGTGTGGCTGGAGGATGTGTCAGTTGTTGTAGCTCTTGTCCTTGTCCTTGCCCAAGTCAAAAAAGAGATGTGCTGGCCCTTTCAGATGAGGGGTCGGCCCGTTGCCGCCCTATTTATTCTAGATGGGAACTCGAAGTCTGCAGTTCGATGAAACAGACATTCTGCAGCCACTCTGCAAGTTATCAAATAAGAACTCACCGGAGCCGGACCTTGAATTGATAAGGCAATTTCCGTGCCGTGCTGTGTGTTGTGATGTTGCTGCTATTGAAACCAAGTATGCACGTTAGTCGTCGTTCGTCCACACTCTTATGATGTCAGAATGACTCATTTGCTGGTGAATGCGAGGATGGCGGCAAAAGCGCAAAAGGTAGAAAGGTAGAAAGGTAGAAAGGTGAAAAAGGAGAGAAAGAATGGTGTACCTGCAAAGCGGCCTTTCAGAGAGCTCGATTGCAAGCCGGAAGGCGCCTTCCATCGGCCCAGGCCCACGCCCAGGCCGCGAACGGCCGGTATTCGACTCATCCGGGAGGGGGTCGAGGGGGTGTTGCAGAACCGGGCGTCGGGATTTGAGTGCGGCAGGGGCCAGCCGGGCTGCTTAGGTGCGAGTCGGCAAGAACGACGCAATAACTGGGCTTAAAACGCAATTCAAACGGCGTTCGAACGACACTCAAAAAGCGCACATGGAAGCAGCATTGGAGGGGTCGTTACGGGTTGTTGGTTGTCGTTGGAAGTACCTTCCAAGTTGAGAAAGCGCATATGGCAGCTCGTTCTGGTGTATGTCGTAAGTGGGGCATAGATGGGATGGAAAGACCTGTGGGGAACGCGAACGCGTGTGATTGCGGCAGGCACGACTTCGTTAAGTGCACGGAGTACGACCGTACTCAGGAGAGCAATTGAGTCGATGAAGCTACCGCCGCACAACTACGGAGTATTCAATGATTATTTTGGATAACGTAATATCACTTCTGCTTCCTTGGCTGTTTGTAGTTGAGCGTTGCAAGCAATAGTCAAATGCAGGAAAAGAGAACATCAGCTTGCCTGACAAGATGTTTCAAGAGAGTATCCATAGTACGGCTGAAAACATCCAAGATCAAGACAATTCATCAGACAACAGAACAACCATCTCCAACTTGCTTCAACTGCCGTTCAGCAGACGTTCTAGACACGCTGCTTCTCAGACGGCATCCTCCGCCTTCACCCGCTTCCAAGCCTTCCAATCTCACCTCCGTGCAAGTCCGTTGTGCCGAAAACCTCGAATATGCGCGGAATCGGCTAAACGCACGGTCATTACAGCTACAGTTACAGTTAAACCCCATGTTACGTGCTTGTGGGGGCAGTGACGAACAGTAATACTCCGTAAAAGACGCGCTTTCCTTGGCTGTGAGCTTATCTCACGGATAACCAACGTGCGCACCCCGATCTGCACTTGCCTAGTTTTGTTTTCTGGTTTTTGTCGAAGGAAACAGTGTCCACTCGCCCATTTTTGCACGTCTTACGGAGTACGATTTACACAGTATCTCTCGTCTGACTGTAACTGCCACTCGCGCCTGCCGTTGCAGCTAACCAAGCCCCTGGGCTTGTTAAATGAGCTTGTCTGAACTCTATTGGTGCCTTCCTCGTTCACATGCTAGAAATAGGAGGAAAAAGAGAATAGGGGTGTTATTACGAGTTTCTGCCCGCTATTTTAAGCTTTTTGTCCGTCGTATTCCAGCGTATTACTTGTGCAAGTGTACGGAGTACAGAGTACTCTTTTCTACCTTGACAAGGCACGCAGAACATGCTTAATTCAATGTACTATGCCTGTGCCCCTGGATTCCTGTTTTTTGTGTGTTTCTGGGGTGCGGCATGGTGGCGCCTTCCGTGATTTGCGTAGATTTGGCCTTGTTGGTCCCTTTTTGTTCCTTTCTTTCCCGGCCTCGTTCTTCCCTCCAAAACTCCATCTCTTCTCGTCTTCCCAAATCTCGCGATCCTTCATCTCGACTTTTTGCGTTTTTGGGTTTTCTCGACTCTTTTCTTGGTACTCCGACACGATCCTGTCTCCGGCTCTCTGACGCGACGAGAAGGCAACCGCACCCGCTTTATTGTGTAGTTGCACCCGAAAAAGCTTGGCGATTTCCCCAATTGAACGCAGATTCGATTGTCCCTTTCGAGCATTGCGAATATTGGCATTACGTTTTGGCGTCTTGGGACTACCGCGTTACAGCGCTCTTTGACGATTTTTGGCCAATTTTGGTAGCGGCCCAGGCCCAACTCCTATCACGACGACTCACGAGAAACATACCAAGAGGGAGCGATGCGCCTTTTGGTGCCAGCGCCCCTCGGGCCAGGCCGTACGATCAGGACGTTTATTCTTGTCCTGGCCGGCCTAACTGTGACGTGGTGTTTGTGGACGAGCGATGCAGGATCTGGTGTGTATGATGTCGGGGCTGCGGGCAGTGGCAGCAATGCAGACGGCTTGGCCTCTGCAGAAGCTGTCTGCAAAGCACATGGCTGGCAGCCGTTCATTCCTCGATCGTACCACGGCGTGGCAGCGCGGCCACGCAAAGTCTACGACCTATGCATGGTCAATGCCGAGCTCGACTGGCTCGAGATCCGCCTCAACACGACATACGACGAGGTCGACTATTTTGTGATTGTCGAGGGCGCCAAGACTTTTACGGGCCTCGACAAGCCGCTCACAATTCGCGACAACTGGGACCGCTTCAAGCCGTACCACGCCAAGATGCTCTACCACGAGCTCGAGTACCCGGCCAACTTTAACCCGCTGCGCGCCTGGGACCGTGAGGATTTGCAGCGTGACGCCATGCTCCTGCAGGCTCTGGGGCCGGGCGCCAAGGTTGTGGTCGCAGACACCAAAATCGACCCTAGCAAGCCCGGCGGAGGCATCCCTCTCGACGCCCTCCCTCACCAGGGCGACGTCCTTGTCGTTGCCGACGTCGACGAGATTCCGCGGGCCGAGACGCTGCGCGCCCTGCGCCTGTGCCAGTTCCCGCGCCGGCTGACCCTGCGCAGCCAGTTTTACTACTACAGCTTCCAGTTCCGCCACCAGGGCCCCGAATGGGCACACCCGCAGGCGACCTTTTACGACGGACCGGGCAACACGGTGCTGCCCGTCAACCTGCGCAACGGCGACGGGCGGCGCGGCGGTGACGCGACGAGTCTGGTGGGCCGCCTGTTCCAGCTGATTTTTACCCCCTTTACCGCTCTGGCGCGCCATATGGACAAGGCCGACATGGCCAATGCGGGGTGGCACTGCTCGTCGTGCTACGCGACCATGGCCGAGCTGATGCACAAGCTCGAGAGCGTGTCGCACGTGTGGATGAACCACGAGTTCTTCCGCAACCCCGACCGCGCCGCGCACCACGTGCGTCTGGGCATTGACCTGTGGGATCGCGAGAGCGAAAAGTACGACCGCATCGACAATAACAAGGATGTGCCGAGCTTTTTGCTGGCACAGCCAGAGCGCTTCCGCTACATGTTGAACCGGGACGGCGACTCGGCGGGTTTTAGCGATTACCCATGAACTGGGGTTCAATCTGGGCACAATAATGGCGTTTTGGGGCGTTGGTTATAACTTATATGGTTTGGAATACAACGGGTCTCTTTTTGGTTCAGGGTTTTCAGGATAAAAGCGATCTCAACAAGGGCATTGAATGACACTGTGCTGGGTTATACGGAGTTTCGGGAATACGATTGCTACACAGACGGCAGTTCAAGTCAGGATAAAAAGGCAAGTTGGATAACTTTGAATAAGATTGAATAATAAACTCGAATAATAGCCAAGGAGGTCAAATGCAAAACTCAAACTCTATCGTTTGTGATAAACCAGGTAAAAAGCAGTCGTAAGCTCCCAATCAGAACAGAATATGACGAAGTACAAAGTATTCAAAATGATAACGCAAAAAAAAAACCAGAAAAGAAGTAGAAAAGATATAAAAAAAACCAGAAGATCCAGAAGAAAAGAGAAGTAGAAAAGGGAAAGAAAAGAGACCAAAGCAAAGAGATGACGAAAATAACGAGTCGAAAGAATGAAAACCAAATGGCAGGCGTGGAAACGTGGAAAACTCTCAGTCATCACCGTGCTGCCGGAGCATTGATGGTCAGGTCGTTGGGCGAAACAGTAACAGGGGCCGAGATCATGGTCGGAACAGCACCAATAAAGGAGCGCGCGGCACCGGCCTTTTCCTCAGCGACCATGACGGGCTCGACGACACGCTTCACAACACTCTCAAAAGCATCGCGCTCCATGACGGCACCAAAGTACAGGCAGCGCACAACGCCAACAAACTCGCGCTTGAGGGCGTTGAGGACGTCGAGGCGCAACAGAACGGACAGCGGGTAGCGGGCAGCGAGCTCGAACCAGGCCTGGACGGGAGCCAGTTCCATCTCCGATATGGGATTGAGCGAGACGGCCAGGCCAAACAGAGTCTGCAGGGTGACATCGGGCGCCTGCCATGTAAGGCCCTGGGAGGCCTGGTGGGCGGCCATGTGCTTGCTGGTGGACTCTGGGTTCTCAGGCTCGGTGTTGGTGATAAAAGCAGTCATGTCCTTGGCGGACGTTTCAATGGACGAGAAGACACCCGAAGGTGCGTCACGCAGGAACAGGTTTGTGGCCATGAGGGCGTGGCCGCTGTCGGCACAAATCTCGGCATCGGGCTCGTGGAACTGGTGGCCAGCATGACCCCAACAGACATGTTCGAGACTATCAGGGAGGAAAGAAAAGAAAAAACGTTAATGGATGTCTGATATTTGAATATGTGAATTGATACTGCAAAGGGGAGGGGTTAGACATACGCAAGAACAAAGTTGACAACTTGGTGGGTCTGGGTGACTGTCAGGTTCGGCAGAATATAAGCCGCGGCAGACAGCTGGTTTTCGGCGCCACTTCCGGCAGCAGCAACGGTCTCGCTGCCTGCAGCGGCAGAAGCCAGTTTTGTGTGGAAGTTGGGTGTAAAGCCCGGGTCAAGTGGTGACACTGGGCCAACAGGGGGAACCGGGTAGCTGCTGGTGGCGTCGTCCGTACCAAGTGGTGTGTTGAAGTCTGGCGGCGATGTCGTGTTGTTGGCGGCGGCGGCAGCGTTAGAGTCGAGGCTCGAGATCTGGTAGACCGGGTTGCCAATGGCCTCGTCCATGACGATGCTGACCGTGATGTCGTCGAGGTCGATGCCGTCAAAGATGGATGTCGGGCTGTCCACGCTCTTGCCGCTTTCGAGACCGCCGGTGCTGCTGACAGTGTCGCCCGGCGAAGTGGCTGCCGTGCTCTGAAGATGTGTTCTGTCGTTCGACGAGATCGACAGTGGCGAGAACGATGCGGCCACATTGTCGACGGTTGCTGGTCCTTGCTGGAACGGCACAGGCGGTGCCGGGGTGACTGATACTTGCGGCACGTCTGCCATCACGGTGTCCATTCTGGCTCCTCCTGGAGCTCCTTCTGGAACTCCTCCCGCTCCTCCCATTCCCCCTCCGAATCCTCCCTGCGGCCCCACGGCCACCATCCCCGTCCCGACATTGACACCGCCGCGGTTGTCCCTGACCATCGAAACCACACCAAGCTGCACGCGGATGGTTTCATTGTCTTTCTGAATCGTCCGCATGTCCTGCTCGGCCGTCGTGATCAGGTCCCGCAGCATGTCAATGTCGAGCTCTAGTTGGCGCATGTAGTCGGCCTTGCGCTTTCGGTGCTGGATCTGGGCGCGTCGGACTTGCGCCCGCCGAATCTGAGCCTTCTCTTTGGCGGTGCGCTGCTGAGGTCCTGCTCCTCCCCCATGTACAGAATCTGCGTCTTCTGCTCTGCCCGAAGACGAGCCACCTTCTTCACCTTGTGCTCGTGATGCTTCTTCCGCGCCACCTCCACTGCCACCACCGCGACCACTAGAACTGCTGCGACCACCATCTTGGTTGTTGTTGTCGTCGGTGTTGGAAGCGTTGTTGGCTGTGCGTTTCTTGGTGCGAGATTTGCTAATGCGAGGTACTGTGATTTGCTTGTTGTTAGTCTTGCTGGGCGAGACCACGGGCTGTTGGGCTTGCTGAGCTGATTGGGCTTTTTGTGATGTTTGATAGATCATGTCGAGAGACGAAAGAAAAGGGAAGGGGAAGAAGACGAAGTCCAGCCGTCTTTAAGTATCAAGATGCAGATGAGGAGAATAGTATGAGAGTGTAAGGGATAGTATGAGAGAGTAGACAACGTGAGGGAGGAGATCAACAATGCCAAGGATAAGGCAGGAAAAGGGCAGCGTGACAAAGCCAAGACGAGAAGGGGATGCCACAACTACGTAACGAGGCTGTGTATTGTGAATGATGACAAAGGCCAGTTGCCAGAAGAGGTTACAAGATGGCGTAGCAAAGACGTAAAGAATGGGAATAATGGGAATAAAGTGCGGGAAGGGGGAAGAGAAAGACGAACAGGAAGAAAAGAACGTGTAAAAACAAGGCTAGCACTGCCACGGTGCTTCCGGGCGCGCGTCCATATATGCCCCTGTGGACTGTTGATTCCATCCACCAGCCTTGGGGGGATTTTGGCGGACTTAGACGCTCTTTGTCCCAAAAAGGCAAGAAATTGAAATCAACAGCACTATAACATCATCAATATTGCAGAAAACAGACAAGGCTTAAGAATCGCGTGAATCGCGTGCAAAGACCACTCAAATCAAGTGGGAAACATGAGGAAATCGAAAAGGGGGACGCAAAATCAGGAAATCAGAAAAAGACCCGCCGAAACATCAGGAATACAGAATACCATTGCAACACTTGTGCACATGAATCGCGCCGCAATAGCTGTCCATGCACTGCAAGACAGTCATAAACCAAACACCGAACAGAGCATACTCCATCGACTAGTTGAAGTTCACCCTTGACATCGCCGACCAAATTTGCACTTGCAGGCCCGGCCATGAAACCATGCGGCTCCTTATGGCTCTGTTTTAGCTCTATCTTGGCTCCTTCTCGTATACTGCGCCAGTCGTTTCGTGCCATTCGGATTCATGTTCCTGTCATCATTCCACATAGCGAGATGCAGCCTGGAATCCTGCAATTCCAGCGTCCTGCGACCTGCGACATGCAATGTTCTGTGGCCATGGCATGCCGTGGCATCTGGAATCTCTCCTCGTGAGAGGCAGTTTTGTTGATGCGGAAGGTTCCGCGGTGCCTTTTCATATATGCCGGCGCCGACATCGTCGACAGCTCAAACAGGGGATCTCGAACTCATAATGAGCCCGTGTTCTGTCAAACACGCTGACACCCCCTCCTCAGTCAAGGCGGAATAGTAGATAAAGCAAGCGTAGCCGCCGTTCACTCCCACCCTTCCACTTGACCCCGCGGTGGCCAAGGCAAGATTTGAAATATTTCCACCAGTATTTGTATTCGTCCGCTCTGTTCTGGGAATGAGTCGTCCATCAGGCTCTCCGTTTGGACGATTTGACCCGTTCGGCGGGATTTGTGACGTTTTGTATGAGCGATCAAGCCCGGTTAAGGCGCACTTCCTTGGTTCCCTGAACTTTCTCGCCGAGCATTGCCTCTTTTATGCAGCTACACCCATCGTGGTCCATCCTGGTTCAACGAGGCAACTCAGCGGACAGCAAGCCTTCAGCAAGCCGCCAGTGTCCCATGCTCGAAGGTGTGGTATATGGAGACTGCAACGGCGCAATCCCGGACGGTCCATCGACAGGGTCAGGACAAGACTAGCAAATCCCGTTCTTGTGGACATCCGTTGGACATCCTGGTGGACAGAGCCATGACAAGCGTGGAGCAAAAAAGCTTGGCTTGGACAATCAGACATAGGAAGAAACTGAGCACAAATACTCCGTAGTAAACGGTCATACAGTGCTACTCAGTTGACATCTCTCCTGTTCAGCCCTGATGGCATCCAAATTGCGCCTGCAGGTCCACTAATCCACCTTGCCTGCCAGGCGAGCTGCATTCAGACGAGACAAAGACAGGTTTAGTCTATACACCAAAAGCCGCCGTATCGACATCGCGTGGAAGCTTCCCACTATAGCCTATAAAAAGCTTCCCACCTCTCGACATATTCTATGTTCGTTCAAATCACGGCGATCACCGTAGGAAATACCACGCCTCCAACCTGCAACCACTGGGAGCTCGGTGACAGAGGGACTGTGATACGAAGGGCTGAGGGTCCAGCCAGTGCCAGGATATGTAATAGACGTGGGAAAGGGTAAGCTGAGCCTTGTGAAAAGAGGACTCGGTAGAGGGAGGGGTGTTGTTTCTGGTGCTGATTGTCCTGATAAGCCCAGTAGGTTCCACATCATGATTTGAAAACGATGGATTCCAGTGTCTGGGAATCTTGTCCTCTACTTTTTCTTTCCTGAAGGGGGATTCCACTTGGCGGTTACGGAGGTACCGGGGCAGTGGCAGGTGGTGGTCATTCCAGTCTGTGGGGCGCGCGTAGGGCAGTCCGTGTCTCGTCCGGCTCGGACAATGACAAATCGTTTGAAATATTTTTGGCACCCCGTTCATCCCGAAGGAACTGGTATTTGAGAAAGAGATAAACCGACAAAAAAAAAAAGCACAGGGGCAAACACATAAAGGGGTCGTGTAGGAACCGCAAATGAGGAGCAGAGGAATTCTCAAGGAAAATCAAAGGAACGAGGCTAATGACTTTCATGCCCGGGTAATCGCAAAAGTGCAATACTGAGCACCAGTGGTCCCGTCTCCGCTTGAAGAGCGTTTATATATAAACGTCAAGGCATCGAAAAAGAAGAAGAAAAACATCAAGAGGCAAAGGGGGTTGAATGCAGCCAATAAGCCGGCCTGACGGGTACGAGAGGCAGTTCTCTCCCACCGTCGAGCTGCTTTCTGGGTGCTCCGTATCCAGCAAACCTAGGAGCTGACAAGAGCTCAGATGAGCTTGAGCAGACTGGGATCGATATCAAAAACGAAGTGATAGACGACGTATATGCTATACAAGACACGCGTTCTCGGCAGGACAAGCAACGGAAAGCAACACAGACAGATGACGCAGCCAACAGGCAAAAAGGCAAAAGAAAACGCGTGCAAGGGGGCGCAATAAGGGACGGTTGGCAGGCAATACCAGACAATAACAGATGATAAGAGTGGAATCAGAGACAGTAACAAGACACGAATATACATACCGGTGGGCACAAACGTGACCTGCCTCGTGGCCGCCGACGCCACGTCCTTGGTGCGTTTCCAAAACGACGAGAACGACGGCCGTGCTGAAGGCGGCGACGGAGATGGATCCATTTTGGGACGTGAGAAGAAGCTAAGAATATTGAAGATGCTCAGTTTGCTCAGTATGTAGTATCTGCGGTCTTCGCGTAATGTGCCTTGATACGGTGTGGGTGATAATATCACCAATACCAAGAAGCAGTAAACTTGAAAAGGGGGTGTGCGTTTGTGTTTTCGAAAAACCGATCAGGAGGTGTTGGGCAAACAAAACGATGTCTGTCTTGTCGAGACGGAGGTCGGCGAACAAACGTAGAAACGTTGTTTGTTCGTGAAGCAAAGGGGGGCGCAGGCCGTCAATGGTTTGGAAAAAGAGGGGGGATTGGGCGTTTTCCTCGCCTTTTCCTCTTCTCTCTTTTCCTCTGGGTTTTTCTTGCTCGCTCCGTCCGTTATTCGCAAGAAAAAAATCTGTAGATATTTGGAATCATGTCGCTCTTTGACGAATGAGGAGGGCAGAAAAAAAAGAGGAGACAAAAATGCCCGAACCCATGTTCCTTTTACGTCGTAAAGCCCGGCAGCGACGCCGAGCCGCTGGGGTTGACAGGATAGATAGATTGACTCGGCCGGCGCTTTCTCTTTGTCGTCTGGGCGGATGTGCAACAGTCGCTGAGTCGCTCGTCTCCCCCTTTCTTGTTTGGAATTGCCATTTCCTAATTGAGAAGTGTGGCGAATATATGTCGTACAATAGCCCCCAGGTCCACAGCTACAGGAAGGAACGATGCAAGCCACAAGGCGCCTTCCGCAGCTTTACTTTTCAATTTCATCGCGCTTTCCCATCTTATCGGATTCCCATCTTGGCCATGACTTTGTTAATCATCGTCACAAAACTTTCAAACAGCACTGTTAGGATCACGTGAGGCTTCAATGTCTCACCCGGCTTTGTCTTTTTCACAGTCATCTTCGCCTTCTGGGCTGGCTGTTGATTAAGTCATTTAAATTCCTTAAATATTGGGGCACGGAGGTTTTTGGGGGTTTGTCGACGGGGTAATACTTGTATTTCAACTTCAATGGGAATTTGCGGGGTGAGAAAATTGCCACTCGCAGATTTCACGGTGATTCCTACAAATGTCTGGCATCATTCTACGACATACATACGCCGTACTGTCTCGGTTATTTACGAGCACGAATGCATTGTGAGAGTGACAATTTCGTGACAATTTCAAGTGAATCAAGACGACAGTTTAAAACAGAGAATATCATTTCATTCGTAATATCGCTCAAAAACTAACAGGCCCATTATCATGGTCAAAATAACAAATGCGAAAAATGTACACTTTTGAAGAGCAGCCGCCCTGATGCCGCTGAAAAAACGATGCCGGATAAATCAAACACAAAGACTCCTAGATAATGCCAAAAGACATGGAAATAAATGCAGCTCCACACACCGGTCTAAAAATCGCTTTAGAACATGGTCTCGACACCGTCGTCGTCTGAATCGTCGCTGTCGCTGCTGCTGTCGTCGCCGCCTGTAATAGGCGTCCAGGAGACGTAGTCGCCCTCCAGCCACCGCTTGCTGGCAGGCAGGTTGTAAGGATCAAAGGGGAAGTTGCCCTCGAGCTGCAGCCACTTTTCGTCGTCGACCGTGTAGCCAGCATCCTCGCGCAGAGCATCGCCGTGGCCGTAACGGCCCGACGCAAACTGTGACAGGTGTATGCTCTTGTTGCTTTCGATCCTAGGGAAAACATACATGAACTGGAGCGTGTGGGCGAGCTTGGCATACTCGGCGACAATGGGCGGCGAGCAGACCATGAGCGGGTTGAGCTTTGAGTAGATAATGTTGCTCAGCGAGGTCCTCAAACCAGACATCCACTCGAGGTCCTTGCCGACATACGAGGACGGGTCCTCGGGGTCAACCAGGTCGGTCGGGTACCCGTCGATGAGGTCGCGCCAGCGGAAGCAGAAGATGTAGAGCAGGGCCTGCACCCACGAGTACAGCTCCTGGTAACGACGCAGATCCGGGCCACGGCAGCTGCCTACATTGCGCCAGCGGTACGACTCGATGCGGTGGCAGAGGATATTTGTCACGTTGCGCACGGTGTCTCGGGGCACGCGAGCGGCACGGGCCACATAGCTGGAAAGATAAGCAGTAGCAGCCTGGCGGACCGCGGCGGGGCGGTTGGACTCGAAGCCCAGGTTCAACAGCGTGCCGGTGAAGATGTCCTGCAGTGCCAGGCTCTTTTGGCTGAAGTGGAAGACCAGGAACTGTGTGTGGCGCGAGCTAGGCACCGTGAGCACAAAGTTGGCAAAGTCGGACAGCATGTCCTCCAGGCACCTGTGGGCCGCCTCCGAGTCCGGGTTCTCAAAGATCGGGCTGAAGAGCGCAAAGAGGCGGTCGAGGGTCGAGTCGAGCTTCTCGACCAGCAGCGTGGACCTGTCAATGCGCGCCAGCTCTTCGTTATAGTCTGGGTCGCCAAACTGGGGCATGTCGGTATCATCGGCCTCGGAGTCAGTATCGTATTCGTCGCGTCTGTGGGAGCGGTCGTCGTCCTCGTCGACATCAGAGTCGGGGTCAGAGTCGTCGCTATCGTCCAGATCCGAGTCATCGCAGCGACGGCGGCGGGTATTGGCGGCCTCCCTCTCGGCATTTCTGCGGGCCAGCTCCATCACAACCTTGGCAGCCAGGTCATCATCCATATCAGTCAGATCCAGCTGGAACTCGGTGTCGATCTTGACAAGTTGTGATGTGATGGTCTCGAGAATCTCGAGTCCAATAGACGGCGAATAGTCGCGCAGCCGAAGCAGGTTGTCGACATAGAACATGTGGACGTTCTTCGACTCGGAAGGGAAGGGAAATTTGTTGGCAACCATCTTGGACATGGCCATACGGGCAGCCGGGAAGAGGCGGAGAATGTGCTTGAGGCCAAAGTGCAGTCTCTTCTGCACGGCCTCGCGGGAGACGGTAGGGAAATCGGGGACAGTCCAGGAGGAGGCGCTGGGCTGCTTGAAGCGGTCGGCAAACATTTCGAGGACCGGCCGGAGATAGACGCCTTGGGCACTGATCAGTGAAGCCATGACTGTTACGTGTTCGTTAGTAAATCATCAAAATGGATACGAATGATGAAAGGAGAGCAGGGGAACCATACATTGAACAAAGGCTCTGAAGAATCGTTCGTCACGGCCAACCCAGGAGCACGCAAGCATCTTGCGGACCAGGGCGATGCACGACTTGTTCAACAAAGGCGCCGCAGAGGTCAGAGCCGCCACATACAGCACGAGCTCGTCCGGAGGCACCGTATTGCCTTCGTCCTCGTCGTCGTCAGCACTGCCGTGGCGACGGCTGCGTCGTGGGTCGAGGTAGGGCTCGTTATCGTGGGAGAACACGTCGACCAACTCGATAAAGTCCTGGTCGTCGTGGCCTGGCCGGCCAGCAACAGCATGGTTATCGAGTGCCCGCCGCACCAGCAGCTTTGTCTCTTCGATCGTGCGGCGGCCGACCTCGGCTGTCATGTTGAGGTTCATGTCGAAGTGTACCGTTTTCTGGCGCTTAGCCACCACGGGTGTTCCGTTCTCCCCATCGCCAGCGGCGTCGGTGGCATCGGTATCCTCTTCGTTTCGTGCAAGGCCGGTGGCATGGCCATTTGTATTTGCGTCTGTGCCGGGCATTGCGCTTTCCTCGTCGCTGTCAAAGTCGTCTTCCACGACCTCTAAGTTGCTCTCATCGCCGCTGTCGTCGGCCGCCACACGGCGCTTCTTATCGGCACCGTGCTGCCGATCGCTCTCGTATCGGTCGCCCATTTTCCGCTTCAGGTAGGGTGTGCTGTATTCCAGTGCTGCTGCTGTTGTCCGTGCAGACGGCTCCCGCAAAATCGACTTGACTGGGAACCGTGCAGCCGAGCCGACCTTCGGTGACACGAGCCCGATCACCGAAGGCCGGGCTCCCAATATCGGCGTCGATGTCATCTGGGGTGTGTGGGTGTGTCGCGTGCCTTGGACGATGCTCTGGTCGCAGCGATGGTCACACCCGTCACTCTCGTCTGGGATCGGGGGCGAGAATCAAGTGATGGTACATGTGAACCTGAAGGAAGAAATCGTCAGAGGTTGGCAACGACAGGGTCCGTCGTCCAGCCTGTCTGTGCTCGTTGCGGGGGTTTTGTTTCAAATGAAAAGCGGTGGGAAGGGTGGCCTTTGTTTTGTGTCGAAGGATGGAAAGAAATCGTAAAAAAAGAATATGGCCGATAGAATCAGTCACACGGAGTGCGATTCTATATCCTCGAGGTATTGTTGATATTATATATACAGGGCGTGGGGAGGGAGGTATTGGTCGCGCAGGTTTGTTGTTCTGGCGTACATGTCAAATGGGAGGAGTGAAGCAGGCAGACGACACCACAGGAGGAGAAATATTTTTTTGAGGCGATCCCCTGGCAGAAAAAGACGTAGCCGCGTTCTGATTCGCCGGCTGCGGGGCATCACGTGTGGAGCTGGTCGACGCCCCACTAAACTTTCTGTGTGATAACGATTTAGCGGGGTGCTAGTTTGATTACTGTACTTGTCCTTGACCGATAAGCCTCGCGGTTACAACTGCAACTTCACGATCATTATGACGCGAACTGAGGCCATCACAGTTGACGTCTCCCCCGTCAGCCCCTCTTCTTGTCATATTATCTTCGGAATAAGTAAGCTGTGCGGGGGTCAGTGTTGATTTTTTATAACCTTTAATTTGCTATTGATTTATGCCCTGTCTTATTTTTATTTTATTTTTTTTGTCTTTTTCATTTTTAAGTTGAAAAATAAAAGTAAAAATCATCGAAGAATCACAAGATATAAACCAGCCCACATTACTGCTAAAAAAAATAGAGCAGAAGTCGTAACGAAGACAAGTTGTTTTTACCATGAGCAACCGTAGAACATACACTGCTAAAAACCATGCTTACGTGAGTCTTCGAACACAAAGATACATCTAAAACGCAACTTACTACAAATGTAAACACTCACTTAAGTCAAGTCGCGATATCTAACAACCAGGCACCAAACGGACGTGAACTTCATAAAGCGTCGCTGTACCGAGTTCACTCAAGACACTAAGTTTTCACAGAACCACGTAGCGGTTATTTTCTTCAACTATGACGTTGTACCGGCTTCCACGTCGTGATCTCATCTTCTTCAATCACGAGAGCGGGACCGTTTTAGGATAATATCAAGGCCACAGAGACGAAAACAACAAAGGAGAGAAAGAAGGAGGAATAAAAGGGGCAAATGCATGTCTTGCAGCTGCAGCGCGGCTTCTGAATTTCCCGTTCGCTATGTACCACCTCACGGGGCAAATGGAAAGAAAGGAAGCAAGGAAGAAAGGAGACAAGCGAGACTGTGTGTGTGTGATCATGCACTGCATTTTTCAACTGTTTTATCATATCACAGAGCCACAGCGTCCAACTAACAGCATTCCAACAGGCAACCATCGATAGATGGCCCGAGCCTGAGCTGGTGAATCTGCGGCTCTTGTCTACAAAAGAGGTAAACTCACCATCTATTAGACGGATATGTGCACGAGCTTGTAGGCACTTCTTTCCTTTATCATCCAACAGCGTCTCACCAGCCGCCGGTTGTGCATGTGCAGGTTACACGAAAAAAAAAAAAAAAAAAAAAAAACAACAGAAACCAACGGCAAGGGCTGTCCCATCTGCAACCAAAATACAATCGCCCGACAGGAGGCTCTCACAAAAGGCCATGGTTCTCGAACGGGAACATGGTTTTGTTTCATAGGAAAAAAGAACCCCCCCCCTCCAAAAAAAAAAAAACCAGGGGCCGGTGTCGGAAGGTAAAAGGCGGAAGGCGCACCGGACCGAAGATAATAATAAATAGCCAAAAGTATAATTAAATTCCAAAGCATATAGAGGGGGAAAAACAGCAACTGCCGAACAGCCTCTGGGTTCTGCCTCGAGAGTGATCTCGTCATGCACGGACCGTAGTGAAAACGTAGGGCGCCCTGGGGGGAATCTATCGACTGACTAACAGAGAAAACCGACAAGGGAAAACCGACCAAGTAATAAATCCTAGACACAAAGGAGGAAAGGGAAGAAACCGAGAGGGGATAAAAAGCACTATAGGGGGATGGAATAATAACTGACAACCAAAGGAAAATATAACATGGGGCAATCTTAGACAAGAACAAACGCGGGGAAAGAGTGAAGCAGACATAAGAAAACATCCCAGCAGAAGATGAACCGACAATAAACCAAAACCAAACCCTGGGAAAAGGGGGAAATCCAAATGAAGAACACAGCCCGCCTTGCATCTGTCGTTGGCTTCCCCCACTCGTAAGTGCCGTGCCATCATCCGATATCTGCTGTTTCGGTGAATCCAAAGATTGCACGAAGGCGAAACAAAAGAGACCAATATTGGTTGGGGAGGAAACCAAACGACAGAAACACCCACAAGCTCGGTAACAAATAGCAGCAAACCGATAAAACCCAAACTCGGTGTGTGCACTTGGCAAGTGATGCTTCCGCTCTGCGGCAAGATATCATCCAAGCACAGCACGACGGAGCCCACAACCCCTTGATCCTTCCTAGACTGATACACGCACCCGCTAGTGGAGACTGGGATACTTGTCCCACCAAGGTGGGTGCGGTACGGGGACGCAGAAAACAAATAACAAATGCCTCCGGCAACTCGTACGGCCCCATGCCGCTTCATACTCCGTCATGGTTTCCAACTTGGTTATGTGGCGGGATTTGTCATGGGTGAGGCTGCTTGGTCTCGTTGGTAGTTCTGGTGTCGTCGGTGGTCGTAGTGGTGGGCTTTCCGCCACTGTTAGTGCTGGGCAAAGGAACTGCAGGGTCAACCTAGTACCCGCCTTCACCACCAGCAGACCCATTGTGGCCAGCCTGTGCACTGTAAATGTAGCCGGACGCGTCCGCTCCACCCTCGGCAGGCTGGAGGTCGGCATTGGCCTGGAACCCAGGTGCACCGGCTGGCCCTGCGCCTCCAGCGGCTCCGAAGCCCTGGCTGCCTGGGCGACCCTGCTGATTGTCTCCACGATTCGACTGGGACTGCTGATGTCAGTAAAAAGAGTGAACAGATGAGGGATACAAGACGTAGAAAATGGTAGAATATAAACGTACTTCACGGTATTTCGAGAGGTAGATCTTAAGAGCCTCGGCGTAATTTTCAAAGCCCAGGGACGTCATGGCAAAGAGAATGTCTTCACCGTTGACCGTCTTGCGCTTCTCCTGGTGGCATTTTTCAGATGCTGACGACTGTTAGTAATGCTAATCGCCCTGCACCCTTCGCGGGTCTCGAACATGCAGACTTACCTTCACTGGTGATAAAGGAGATAAACTCGCTGACACACTCCTGCATGCATTCCTTGGCCTCTTTGGCGATTTTGGCGTTTTCCGGGAGCGCATGTTTCATGATACGAGCAACTGGAGCAAAGTTTCGAATGTTAGCATCGTATACATCGTGCTTGTCGGCCCTCGAAGATGACCCACGCCCTTCACCTGGCGATTTGGAGCGTTGTCGGCACATGGGGAGAGGAGGCGAAAATGGGCAGCGGTAATATGCGATTTGTGATTTGCGCGAGCCACCAGTCTCAAGGAACGGGCTGCAAGGTTTCAAGCTTCTTCTTCTTTTTTTTCTTCTTTTTTTGGAGGCAAGGGCAGAGGCGACTGTCTTTTTTTTCTTCGGTCGAGAGGCATGCGAGGGCAGAGGAGGCGCATGCAAGCAATAAGCAGTTCCTGATCATCGGTCGAATCGACTTGTTATCCGGGGTACTGTTTGTCGAGTCGGTTTGTCCAGCCAGAAGTGTTTGTGGCAGGACGGTGGCGGGTTGTATCGACAATATCTGGCGGAGGGAACGATCGAAATCCGTCCGAACCCTTTCAAAGGTTCAGGGGTGACCCTATGTTGCGCGCTGCTTGTTGTTTCTGCTATTTCGTGCCCCTCTGCCCTGTCGGCCTGCCTTGTTGTCCCTCTTTCTCTCATACTCCATCGTACTGCACGCGCCGTGAACGCACCACAGGGGCATGAGACCTTGCGGCCTGTACGCCTCATGGAAGCATGATCCTGCTGGGTCCTCTCATAGAAGCATATTTGGATGCGTATCACCGCGCACGGCAGTCCTCATCTAGGCAAGTTCGTACAAAAAGCACGCCCATGCCCTCGGCCGAGAACAGTGCCACATAACGGGAGTGGCCCTCTCAATATGGTCCCTTCAAGCATGGCTTTTCTCGAATCTAACGGCGCTGCAGCCGTCTCGGTCGTGCCAACCACTTTCGACGTTCCCTTTCACAACATGCTCCTTGCGGTGAGGGCGTACAGACGCTCGTACTGCACGCGTCCACAATGGTTGATGAGGATTGGTGATGTTTACCCGAAGAAGGGCCATATCATCGAAACAAAGAAAAGAGAATAAAGAAAGGAAAAAAACAACAACAACAACAACGCCATCACAAGATCCCCACAGGATCACCACAACATCACGACGATAGCATCACGCCGGGGAAAACAAACGTACCATTTGCTATCGGGAGCCACCGATCTTGCTCCTTCACCTCGAACTCGTAGCCGAGCGCGCTCGAGTGTGGGTCTTGAGGATCATTCATTTGGTCGTCCTCGTTCGGAGACTGTACGTCCTGCTCGACATCTTTTGGATTGGACTGCGGGGAGTCGGACATATTTGGCTACCTGCAGCGGGTGTGAGCTGCTTCTTGTAATTGCTTGGATTGCTTGCTCGCACAGGTCTTTGGGCGAGATGATGTGTCCCTGACACGTTGCAAGTGGGCAGGAATGGGAATGGG
This sequence comes from Sporothrix mexicana, assembly GCA_021396375.1. Lineage (NCBI taxonomy): Eukaryota > Fungi > Ascomycota > Sordariomycetes > Ophiostomatales > Ophiostomataceae > Sporothrix > Sporothrix mexicana. Next base: position 137,835 of record WNYC01000061.1, on the reverse strand, counting down.
CGGCCTTGTTTTCGTTTCTTGGGCCGCTCGAGGTGCAGCAGTGCAGCAGCGGAGAAGTAAAAACGTAAAAAAAGAAAGAAAAAAAAAAACGTGCGTCAGGTTAGACGGGGACTAGTGCTTCTGCCTTTTCCAGGTTCTACTCTTGTCAGTTTTTTGACCGATCCTTTGGTTTCCTGCCCGATTTTTTCTTATTTAGCCTTGTTCACACACGATGTTTGCTGTCAAGTTGGGAGGAAGAGGAGGGGGGTGTGCCTGCATGTTGCTTGGGAACATGCAAAGACGTAGCGGTGGGAGTGCATTGGAGGGGGTATCGGGGAAGAGGACGGGGGGTGGGTAGGATAGAGTGAAAGTAAGTGGATGCAATGCGCCTCTACTGCGGGTCCTGCAAAACCTAAAGAACCTGAGGACTTTTCCTTCTTTCGAACTTTCCGTGTCTTCATAATTTTTTTTTCTTTTCATCTTTTTATCTCTCACAAAGAGGCTCCCGTCCGTCCTGAGAATCTTGTGCTGGGGCTGTTGGTGGATTTGGCTTACCCTGTCGGTTCCCGCGTGTTGGTCTGAACCGTGTGTCCTCGTTATTGTGTTGGTCACAGGAGGGAGACAAAACACCATATGGGAGAGAGGAAGACGAATGCCCACACTGTTCAGGATTCTGACTATCGTAAGATCAGTTGGCTGCCTTCAACGATCGTTAGCTGCGCAGAACGCAATACGTAGTGCGCGCCCACTGTGGAGAAGATATGGGCTTACTCGAAGCTACTCAGTAACTGGATTCCCTGACAAAGCTGGGGTTATCTCTTGTCACCCTGAGTTGTGCATTTGTTAGTCCATGCGTTCATTTCTATCGTCATTTCTCGTCTTTCCGGCACTCTTTCGAGGAGGCCCCGAGACTGCGAGGCCGTCATGCGTGCCTGGTTACACTAAGGGCCCGGGACGAGGTTGGGATATGGAGCTGGTTAGCTACCTACACGAAAGGGGAGCTGATGCGTGTTTCGTTCAAAAAGCCTTTTCGTCTTTGCTTCCCGCAGGTACGGATCCCGGGTGTGCGTTAGGGCCTGAGAGGGCGGTAGTGTTATGGTTGGCTGAACACGGTGTTGGGCGTTCTGCGATTTGTTTCGCTGTCCCGCTATCAGTGGACACTGATGACTGGATGAAGCTTTTAGCTACCCTACCAAGCGCGTTAGCAAACCAGGGACCGTCTGGCATCTTACAATGCGTCTTGCCCCTGTCCTTTTCTCTTTTATCTTTCTTTACCAGCCAACAGTGCGCGCAATCCTGCTTGACGTGCTGCTGCGTTCAATAGCCACCGTTGAAATCGACAACTGCAGCCTTGGCACGCCAGACACAAACACAATGACAGGAGTCCTGGATGCACAGGTGTCACAGCGCCGAACGCGACAAAACACGCATCTCGTCCTCTGGGCAGCCGCACCGACTGTCACCAGTCCATTCGCCTGGCGCCGGCAGATCAGATGCGCTGTTGTGCTGGGGGAGTGTCTGGCCGCAGTGACAAGAAGCAATGGCAATGTGCAGCGACCACAAGAGCCACGGCGCGCTCTTCCCGGCCAGAAGCAACACGCAGGAGAAAAGCACAGCAAGAAGAGCCCAATGTGGCTCTGTCTTCCGACGGCTGTCCGACGGCAACGCGCGCGCACAGCGGGCAGCACCCAACGCGAGACGAGAGGACGGGCGCAAAGCAGGACAGAATCCGGGAAGCAGCAACATAGATGGAGTTCAAGGACCCAGGTCGGCCACTGCGTTTTCGGGTTGTCTGTCCTCTGTCCTCTATCCGCCGGTAAACACGTACCTTGTTGCAATTGCAAGTGTTCCTCACTCCAGACAAAGTGTCAGATAGCGCTGTATCCGGAAACCTGGCGGTTGGTTGGGCTAGAGATGCAGGCGAATGAATGCGTTGGTGCATGTAGATGCGCTGCAAGGACGTGGGGTTTCGTTTCGGCGTAGTGCAGAAAAAAGGGCGACAGTAGTAGGAAAAGGCAGATGCCGGCAAGGGCGAGAAAAGAGAACGCGAATGCGGAGCGAAAGAGAGTCGGTGAAAGACGAGCAACGGCGTGAGAAGGAAATGTGAAGCGTAGGACAAGAAGAGGGTGGGTTTTGGTGAGGTTGCGAGAAACAACGACAAAAAGAATGCGGCAAAGCGGGTCGGTCTCGAGCTGCTGGTTGCGGTGCTGTGATGCAGGGAAAGCTTGGGGGAGGGGGGGAGGTGAGGAGGAAAGAGGTGGTGTTGTTACTGGCGTTTGGTTGCTCCTGCCCCCCCATTACCCATGTCAACACAACGTTTTTTGCGTTGTTTCTTCGACAGTACCGGGCTGTTTTAGCGCGGGAACTGGATGACTACTTTGTGCGTTCTCTAGATACGTGAGAGCACTAGCATTTTAGCCTGTATATTAAGTACTCTTTGTGTCACATAATGTATTGCTAGGTAGCTCCATCACGCCGGATGGCATGACGAAGGTAGGGGAGTAGCGCCTGCTTTGTGAAAAAGCGTGCGAAACTTGGGAAAGAGCGGCTGAAGAAAGAAAAGACCCGCCACCTCCCAACCACACCGAAGCTTTCCGTTCCTGTTTCTTTGCCTTGCAAGGAGGGCAGGCGCGAACGAGGACCAGGCCATGGTTTGCGATTGTCGTCAACACAACGACATTGTCCAATTTGCGCAACCGCAGTAAATCGTGAGAAGTTATTCTGTACGATTTATGTCGTAGACGCTCTTGTACTCCTCATCTTCCACGCCAGCATCAAAACGTTTTTCAACTCGCGACCGGGGGTGAGGGGTTGCGGCGCGATCCCAGTGACAAGGAAAAAGAAGGGTGGCATTGCAGCAGCCTGTGCCAACACAAACAGTCCAATCCAGGCCTATGAGGCGGTGAAGGCTGAACGAGGTCGAGGCCCGGCCAAAGTGAGGGACGAATATGGAAAGTGACGGCAACGCACAATGACGAGGCGGTAAGAGGCTGCAGAGGCCGAACGACATGGTTTGCAGATACGGGATGGGTGTGTCGGAATGCGCGAACATCTACGGTGGCTTGCGGATTGCGACAAAATCCCAAAAGAAAGAGGAGGGAGAGATGGCGACTAACGAGAGAAGACACATCGAAACTACTTGGCGCATTGTGGCATGTGTTCTTGTTTCGTTTTTCCTTTTCGCCTCGCTTGTTCGCTTGTTTCCTCCCTTTTCAGTCTATTTCGCCCTGTTTTATGGCTTTCTGGTGATGTTCTGACATCCAGATTGCCCGCATGATTGTCGTCTTCTCGGCGTCTTTGAAGTCCAGGGCTGTTGGCAGGGCTCTCGATTTGTTTACATTCATATCCTGTGACGAGAAATACTCAAAACTGATTTGACAATGGCTTGCAGTGCTCCTGTTGGCTTATATTGGCTCGTCGCGCGACCGGCGCAAGGCACCTCTTGTCTCTGATTGCCTGCCTCACACACTCCCCCGTCTCTCAGACCAGTCACCAGTCGTTTGCTGCTCTCTTCTCCAGTTTCTCCATTTCTGCTCATCCTCTTTTGCATTAGATGGTTGTAAGGCTGCACCCGCTGCCAAATAAAATAAAAATAAAAGGTTCTGCGCCCAGTGCAGCCGTCCAATAGCAGAACACGCTGGCCACCATAGCACCCCATTGGGCAGAAATGCACAATGAGACCGATCCAAACGCAAGATGGAAGTTGGGCGCCATTCGCCAGTTGGCATTTTCTGCAGGGGGTGATGGAAGGGCGAAGCAAAAAAACATAAGACAAAGAGAAAGAGACACCAAAACGAGCATTTGAGTGTTTTACTTCGACCATAGATCGGCCCATAGCCACAGCTACGGGCGGCAGTTTCTTGCCAGGCCATGGTATTTGCAAGAGTTCATGTCAAATTGTGGACGGTGAAAATCAAAAGGACAGGACATGATATGACAGCTTCGTATCTGCCTTCATAGTCCAGTCTCACGAACCCAAGGGGATACGGAAAAGAAGATACAAGATACAAGATCCATCAACAGCAGACGGTGTACGGATTGCGGATGCGGCGAGGCCGCCGAAAAGGGTGTGCAACCCGCGGCGAGTCCAAGTCAGACTTTTCTCTCTCTTGCTTTGTACATCGAAAATCAACAAGGCGCTATTCCGAACGGCGCGTTGGGCATTCGTGGGGGTAGAGCAGACGCATAGGCGGCGAGCAAGATAAGATCACTTTGTGGTTGTGGAACGATGACGAAATAGGGCAATGGGAGCAGTCAACGCAAAGTCAATCCCAAAATGAGGCGTTCGTAAGCTCAGCCAGACGGGCATCAAAAGTTGGATACTGAGGTTGTTCGATGTCTTTTCCAATGATCCCAAAGGAGGACAGAAACGAAGGAGGGGAATGCCATAACAGTTGATACCGAGGAACAACATACGAGGATCGAAGCTGATGCAAATGGTGCAGTAGCTGGGGCTGGCATCTTAAAAGTGCATTAGAGGATGCATAAAGGAGGGCAGACTAGGGTAGTTGACAACTGGCACTTGCCTATGTTTGGTGCACGCCAATGCGCGCACTCGCCTCGTCTTTCTGCGTTGAATGTCAAAGACGATATTACGGAGTACGTATGGAAGTGCGAGAGCGTGTGATCGATGGGAAATAGGCTGCGGGACAGCTGGCTAGTGCCTGGCCACGGTGGTATTTTTTGAGGCTCAGCCAGGGCGGCCTGTCGATGGTCGATGATGGATGACAGTATTGATATTTCCTCGACACGAGATGACCTCGATGATGGCCGTCGTTTGCACATGTATTTTCGATTCGGTGACAGCCTTTCTGGTGGCCGTGTTGCGATCCGAACTCCGCCCAGTGCGTCTACCTTGTTCTGTAATACTTACAGCCCGATACAGTGCGTTGGTTGGGCACCCAGTCGCCCTGTTTTATGCATTTTCCTGCGGGTTGCCATAACGCAGACCACCACTCAGACCAGCATATAAAACAGCACATTCCGTGAACGAACCGCCGGTGGCCGTGGTGCGTATAAAGTGCACCTGATTTTTGTGACATTGGGCATCTCACGAGAATGGAGCGCCGAGCGAAAACAGCATAAAAATAAAATGAAAAATAAACTGTGAACCTATGCTTTTGGATCTATTGGTATCATGCCTGCCATATTCACTACCGAGTGAACAAGGCACCTCCAATCCCAAAAAAACGAGAGAACGAAAAGACCAAAGCCAGAAGGAGACAGTGACAAAAGAAAATCCAAAAAAAAAAAACCATCTGCCGATAGCGAATAGAAGAGGGGTTGGTGCATTTGCTGGCCAGTTTGGCCCCCGACACACGACAACGGCGTCACTTCTCTTTCAACAAAAGATGGACAACGCATTCGCCGTTCGAGCCGTGTCACACAGAAGGGGCTTTTTGGCCAAACGACCGTCCCGCCCCGACAACTCATCGACCACTGGCCGTTCGCCGCGAATTATAGAGCAGGGCGAAGATGCATGGGTCCATCGTCCCGATTCTCGTCGCTCGCCAGCATCGCATCAACAAAGTGAAACAATATGACAACGCAGCGATGGCTTCGGTTTCTCATGGCCAAGGCTAGATGTCATTTTGAATCCTTCTCGTAGGCATTGGCTCCAATTTTGCCAGCTTCTGCCCTCCCGTCGACATTTCGTCTTCGTCCTTTTGGTGCGCACCCTTGTCCTGCCCTCTTGCGCAATTTCCAATGCCATCGTACAGAATCGAATATCGACGTCGGTAGTCTAGTCGTCAAAACATCAAGCCGTGGTCGCTGTCGTCGCCGTATCGCCGCGTGGAGGGAAAGTTGAGTCGTCTTGTTCTGTCGTGCGCTGCTGTTCGTGTCTTGCCCGGGTTGCAGGTTATGACTGCACGACCTGCACATTGTTCTTCTTCTGTTGATGGGGAAAAGACGTTAGTTGCGTCCGTGGTCGCCATGTGCGTTCTCTGAAACCGTGCCGGACTAACCTTCCACTTCTCCAGCTCCTCCTGTCTTGACTTGTACTGCTTCACGAGGTCGTCGAGCACCTTGGCGAGGCCCTCGGCGTTGGTTTTGAGCGCCGGGACAACATCCTTTACGGTGCGTTCGATAAGAACGCCATTGATCATGCGGAAACACTTGCGGTCGGCGGGCAGGGGCTCGAGGGTCTCGAGAACGAGCTTGTGTTCGTCGGCCTCTTGCTCAACGTCGCCAATCTTCTGGGCGATCTGCTGCAGGGCGTTCTTGTAGCTGCTGTACTGAGTCTGGAGGTCTGTAAATGTACAGCAGTCAGTAAATGTCGCATGCTTTCATCGCATCTTGTCATTGTTGCCGTCCTTCTTGGGGTATCTATCGCCCGACATACCCTGCTGTCTCTTAGCCGAGGCTGGTGTTGTGGACGCGGGCGAGGTCGCCGCAGCTGCTCCTGCTGAAGACATGCTGTATGTATATTATGCCGGCTCTGGTGATTCTGTTGCTTTCGGTCGAGGAGACGAGATCATAAAGACGACAACAAAAGTCGATTGAGGTCAACCTCGCGAGCTCGCTAGGCAAGAGCAGAATCGAGGGGCAGGTGCCCGCCCGCGTAAAGCTGTTGAATTATTGTGGGGCCACTTTACTGGTCTTTGGGGTGCCTTTTTGGTGGGCAACTGGCCCTAGAACCAGAAGGCGCCAGGGGAGACTCAATCACCAATTGGCGTTGGCGCGCACCAATGAATGCCACGCTTTTTGCCCCCAGTCGACTTTTTTCTTCATACGAACGGACATCGGCCTATTGTCTCTTGCGACCAGTCCCCGACGTCGCGCCACTTTTTACAAGACGACAAGATCGCGACAAACCTGCACGGCAAGCGTTCCTTCCCACCGATACTTCAACCTAGAGCACAAAATTGCGAGTGCTCTGTCTTCGGTCCAAAAATTTCCCCTCCACGTCGGCTTCCTAAAGACACAGATGCATCCTCATCTTGATGCTGAGCGGCACGCAGGTACGGACAAACCGAGGTGCACAATCGGGCACACGATCGGGCACACGGTCGGACACCCGTTCTGAAAAATATACCGGGCAACAGAACGCTAACAAGAAGCAGGCTGCGCCGAGGTCATGGCGGCCTTTGAGGAGTGCCATGCCAAGGGCTTTCTGTGGAAGGCGGCGGGCATGTGCAACGACGCCAAGTCGAAGCTGAGCCTGTGCCTCAAGGCCGAGCGGTCGAAGCGGGTGGTGGCCAACCGGACAGAGCAGCAGGAGAAGCGCGACAAGGTTCGGGCGATGTGGAAGGACATTGACGCCAACTCATGATCGGCGACGGACAATTCTACGAAAACATCGAATCTGGCCAGCAATGGTGCGGCACGCCCTGTCACGTAACACCGACGACGACCGAGAGCCGCACGGCTAGAACACACTCTCCCCTCTACACACATCTATGTACAAACACCGACATGCCCACAACGAAACGATCACGACACGACGACTAGAAGGGACCCAGAGGGATGGAGACTAGAGGAGTAGGAAAAGAGATTATGGACAGAGGATGAGGGAGCCCATTATGGACAAAGTGGTGGACTATGGTCGGGTCGGCTGGGTCCAAGTCACTAAAGCATATGGCAGGCGTTACGGGATATTCTTCTTTTACTTTGTTTTTTTAATCAACAGCCTTGGAATAGGAGCAGAGAACAGTCTGTTCAGGAATCTACAATCCAGGAAATATTTCCAAATTGACAAGGGCCATTTGGTTACCAGTGACTGGGACTCTATTTACAAATACTGAATCTCGCATCTCCGCTTCCTAGATGTTGCCCGAGCCCGATTCCGCGCTTGATGCACAGGGCCATTGCAACACCTGAGCTGCATCTAGCCTTGTTGGCCGACAGTCGGTCGTCAGCCTTCCCTTTAGTGTCTGCGCAGGTAGGCGCTGCCAAACTTGTACAGGCCGTAGGTGGCAATCAGACTGAGCAGGACGGGCACGGGCTTGCGAAGACGGATGGCACGCGGGATGGAAGCGCCGCCGAGGACGACCGAAGCGAGGAGGCTCAGCTCGACACCATACGGCTGGCGGTTCTGCTGCCGTAATCCACCGAGGCCGTCTGAGATGTGTCAGCGTCGCTTTTCTTCTTCTATTTGTCTTCTTTTTTTTTTGTCTTTCTTTTTCCTCTAGAGATGGCACTCGGGACAACTTACACAAAACACCCACGGCAACACCGGCAACGACAGAGGGCACGGAGCCCGTTCTGGCAAAGCCAATGACGCCACCGGCAGTGGTCAGCGCCGCGAGGACATAGGACTGGACATCGAGAGACTGTTCACGTGGGCGGGAGCACAGGCGAAAGTGCGCGAGGCTGTGTTAGCAAAGGTACAGCCGTTCCTTTCTCTCAGTTCTCGGTGAACTAGCTGCGACGGTTCGACGAGATGGCGAAAGGCTGCCAGATATAGTTGTCCAGTTGACGAATCACAATGACAGCAAATAGCTCCGGGCGGGGGAAGAGAGACACTCTCCCGCCCACGAGGGCACAAGGGGCACAAGGGGCACATGAAGAAACAGAAGCGACGAAAAACAAGGCTATAGAAACAGGGACACAAGGCGTACCATTGTTGTTTTAGTGAGCGGAAAGACTGTGCTTAGTTCGGGTTATGCTTGATCATGGGATGCACTGCAATTGGAAAGTGGTGTACTGAGGAGTTGAGACGGCGCAGCAGTGTCGGCGCGAGGGATGTTGCAAAGGGGGCGATGCGAATTGAGTCTGGTGTGTGATGTTGATGCTTCTTGAGATCAGACGGATCCAACGGGACAGCTTCGCGCAGCCAATTGTTTCAGCGGCACGGGTGTCATCACGCTGTCCACTAGTGCCGAGCTTCCCCCCGTTTAGCGCCGCGGGAGAGGCTGAATTGAAAAGTTAGTCAGCAAGTTGGCCGCAGCTTCCTCACATGGCTTGCTTTCGATATGGGCGGTTCTTTCCCTACTGGACGACGTACGACGTAAATACCCGTTTACACTTCGCACACGACTTCCTGTTCTTTGCCAGTACTGGCGTTTTTGGGACTCGGCATTCCAAGACACATGATGAGTTTCATGCATTTTTGTTCGATGATTCTTGGCCTATTTCTTTGTCTGTCATTGAGTCGAGCACATGTTTTTCTTTTACGACATTCCGCATGCTTCAAAGGTACTCCGTCCCCGCTGGGTTTCACCCATATGCCATTGCCTCTTCACTTCCCTTCAAATCCATAAGCCTCTCATTGGCTGGGCTGCTTACTGCATTGGATCAACGGTGATATCCTGGCTTCAGCATCCTGGCCTCAGCATCCTGGCGAGCTGGGGCTGCTCTTGCTTGCACTTGCACACTACATCGCTGCTGTAAGCCACGGTGTAGCGTTTCACCAGGTGCAATACTCCGTATATTGAGGTCCACATTCTGAGGCACTCCGCCCTGTGTTTGTTTCTTTTGCCCGTCCTGTGGATACATCTCTGCATCTCTGCATCTCTGCATCTTCTTATTACGTTTAACATTGCTTCTCGTTATCCATCTTTCCTGTCTGGCATTTTTACACGAGCCAATATGTCATTGATTTTCGAGATTTCCCCGGCAATCGTAGTTTGGATTGGCTCCTGTCGGCTCTTGTTGGTTCCTGCCGTTTTCCAGCATTTCGCTGGCTGGGGCTGTTGGCTGCATATGCGCTAACAAAGAACAGCCTCGGGGCTCTGTGGCTGTGTACAGCGAGCTGAGCTTTTGTTAGTCTTGGTCCATTTTGTCCTGCCACAATACTGCCAACACACAAAACATCGACCAATTGGACAAGCGATACTCCTCGACTTACACGACGAACGACCTACTTTGTGTCTTTCCAGATACTCCGATCTGCCAAAACATGATGCTGCTCGACGCTTGTCCGTCAAATATCTCCACAAACAAAAGCGCCACCTAGGAAACAGAACGCAACTAACGGGGATAGAAAAGAAAGAACTCACAAACCTTTGCTCGCTCTCGCGTTTTACTAGAGTGTAAGATAAAAATTACAAAAATTCCATTGGGTATCCTACGAACCCCTGTCGTACTTACTCCGTACGTGGCTGATACTTGTATGTCGTACTGAGTACACTGAAGACTGGATCGCCCATGGCTTCCTTATCCGGGAAGAGGGGGCGTGCATCAAAACAGAAGGCACAAGAAAGGTCTGACATTGCTCTTCCTGGTCCTTGACCTTTGCTTCGATTTTAGGCACTGCGTCACTCGTCAGTCTACCGGTTTCCAGAAGCGCACTTCGGTGGGCTTTGCAATGTTCCATGCAGTAGTGCCAGGTCCAGAGTCAATGGGGAAGGACATAAGCTGAAGTTGATATATTGAGCAATGCTGGTTGACTGACCACACAGACGCAAGACACAGCACATTGTGGCTGCCTTCAATCCAAAGGCAGACGCCAATGCTGCAGCCGCTCATCACAGGCAACTTCCATCTCGCGCTGCTGTCTCTTGATGCTCGTCTTTCTTGACATTATCAACGTCACCAGGTTCAGCTTTCGTGATCGACCCAGTCTCGATAAGCTGCAAAACTACAAAACTACACGCCAACGCTGGCAGGGGCTGTTTTTTTTTTTTTTTTTTTTTTTTTTTTTTTTTTTTGGTCTGCGCTGGTGAGGTGCTTGGTATTTGCTTGTCCTCCGATGTGCTCTCCCGGCATGTCGGCATGTCGTATCTCGCACTCGTGCAATCCGACATACCATCTGACGTCTTGCAGCTGTTTCCTGTGTCCACGACCAGTCGTTTACAGTATTATCTCGCGAGATACTACCACTCAACGGAAGAAAAAAAAAGGAATCGACAAAATGATGCAACTGTGGAACGCTGAACACAGGGTACAAAACAAAAATCAGATAATTGGAAAACACATACCACAGAACACAAACTCTCGCCGCAACTTGTGCTAGTCTGCCTCTCCCCCCACTGGCCCTTGTCTTGTCTGGCCTGGCCTGGCCTGGCCTGGTGTTGCGATCTGCTGTCGTGGGTCTGCCGTCATGACTGTGAAGGTGAGCCTCCGGTTTTTGGCCTTACTCGTTTTGAGTATGAATCTGTGCAAGCCAAGCGGGCCATCGAAACAAGGCCTATCAGTGAAACAAAACAAGCATATCGATTCTCCGTGCCTTCCTACATGCACTCTCTCGGGCTAGGAAGCTTGGGCCGGCAGAAACAACTGCAAAACTGCCAAAATACGCCTTGGGAGAGAGGGTCGAACGTGCAAAAAGATGGGGCCCAGGGCAGAACGAGGGAAACTGGCGCGTGGAGCTGAACCAGGTCGCACTGCTACGGAACAATAAATTATGTTATTTTGCAGTGACAATGGTTCCGGCAGGCGAGGGATATTATTCGTTGCACTGTCCGTTGGCGGCCAGGGCCAGGTCGACTTTTGGACTTGTTTAACTCGGTTTAGGTCCCTGACAGCCTGGTAGCCCTTGTTGGCGCGCAGAATTGCGCCTAGCCTGCCGCGAAAACGCCTCGCACATGCTGCAGCTAGTGCGATCCCAAGCATCTCCAAACCTTTCCAGTGGATTTTTATTCCCTGTCTTTTGGGCCTTTCTTTTTTGTCTCCAGATGTGCTCAGTGCTCGCTGCTCAGAGATTGTGTGACACAGTGCCACCTGTTTCTTCTCTGCCGTGCTATCGATCTCACTCCCTGCAGCCCAGGAGGGATCCCATAATCCCATATCAACCTGTCGCCTTTTTCTTCCCCGTTGCCAGATTGGGCGAGCTTTGTGGCAGCCTGCACAGGGAATACGACCGTTTGAATTTCCAAGCAAACAAGATGCCAGCCACCAGCCTCGTCTAGATGGATCTCTGTCCTATCTGTGTTTTGAGTTTGGGAGTTGTTTGTCCTCTTCCACGGTCTCCCCGCTCAATTGCTCACCGTCGTCCCGCTTCTATTTTTTTTTTTGTGTCGAGTCGGCCTTTGTGACTTTTGTTTGATTGTTTTGTAATGACAAGGCGTCTTTTCTCTCCATCTGCTGTCCTTTTGTTGGCCAGACCGCCTTGCCTGGCCGTTTGACTCCATCCGACTGCGGTTGTCCATGTCGAGTATTTGCTATGTCTGACGTCGTAGTTTGTTGTTTTCCAGGCCACAGTCGGCCGACTGGTTCTCCGTCCGATGTAGCCAACGTATCGTCTTGCATACGGGCTTTTGGCCACGGCCTGTTGACGGGTCGTTCCTCACAATGTCCATACGACGTACTCCGTAGGGCCAGCGCCATACAATTCCACCGTTCCATTCTCTTCCCCCTGTCATGGGCTGTGGGCACCATCCATTTTTGCCTTTGTTCCGCACACCCCACATACACCTGGCGCCGTTCTGTTCTTACGCTATCGTCCCTGTTCGCACGCTGTTCTTTTTTCCTCTTTTCTCGTTTGGTCCCTTGCGATGTCTGGCTCTACTTCGCGCCTGTCTTACAGTGGCCCGTCTGTCATAGCGGGTCTAGGGTCATCCTTGATGCACCTTGTTCCTTTCCCTTTGCTTCCAGTACGACATAAAAGCCGTTGCTTTCCAGCGCGGACAGCGCCGCACAACGGAAAGAAAGCGTCTCGTAGTGTAAAAAGCAAATAAAAGACCACTATGACATAGGTCCAGAAGAATAGTTCAGAGTAGCCCATGCTGCGCTGCCACATCCGAGGCGAACTATTTGGTAGTCCCACTTTCTCCAGCGGAGCCTCCGTCGCCTCGTGGAGGTCGTGGGTGTGCTCAAGTCGCGAGATGGGATCGTCGTGCCTTCTCTTGTGTCCAGATGCTGGCCCAGATTGTCCATATCTGGTGCAAATCTTGCCCATCTGGCGAGCCGCCTTGCTCCCTGTATTCCGTACTGAGTATATCTGATTCGACCCCGATCTCACGGCCAGCCTGCTGCCACCCCGTATTCGTTTGCCTATCCAAGCTCATTTCACTGAATATCACGGTAGCCTAGCCGCCGTGATCGGCAAGGGCGTCCTGTCTCTGTTGTTATGTTGTCTTTTCCTGTGAATACCTTGTTGGTTAGCAAGCATTCCCATGAGATCTCTTCCCGATATCTTCTTTTTTTCCCCTCTTCTTCTTCCTTCTTATGCCCTTTTGCCTTTGCCACCGGCAAAGAGGCTCAAATGGACCTTCTTGAACCAGCCAAGCACTACTGACACAAAAGCTAAGGCGGCTTTGTACTGAACCCGTATCCAGCATTCTCCAGTCTAGTTTGGCGTGTCGCAGTATTTTTTTCCAGTTAGCCACGAGCGTTCGTGGGCTCCACAGCCACGGCAAAATCTTGGAAAACAGCAGCATCTCACGACCGTTATGTTTGCATAAGTAAAATAAGTAAAATGTGAAATCGGCCAACACGGCCAGTGGTCTTGGCCAGGCAGGGCCTAGCAGCTTTTGGTGAGCACGAAACAAAGAAGAGCAGAAACAACAAAATCCTCCGTACAAAATAGGAACCCACCATGCGCGCGCCGTATTAGGACGAATACAAGTAACGAAACAGATCAGGAAAGAGAACAATCCGTCCAGCTCTCCAACACTCCATAGCTCTTGCCAGTGCACGGCAAATAAGCGCTGCAACCCGTTCTAATACTACAAAATCGGCTCATCGTCTCATATTGGCGCGACCCAACAGCGGCCGCACTTTCCCTCTTCCCTCTCCATGTGCGCCGTCCACGTATGAGCAGCCACTGAGGGCAGGACCGCACCACGAGGGAGGCACGCTCCTTCTCCGTAATTTCATAATTTTTTCAGCTGAGCCACCAGGGAACGCCGCATAACAGGCTCGCTCCTGCCACAGAAAGACGAAAACGCTCTTTCCCTATGTCTTTCTTTCCGTACCTGCCTCAAAACACATTTGGTGCTTCAACCCCCTTTATTCTGAACCCCCCATTTTCAATTTAATCAGATCGCATCACGCCTCCTTTTGTAGTTTAACAACACCGCCATCTGCATCACCATTACACGGCTGGCCGCACCGCGTGAAACCGTCTTTTTGCTGCTCCCTCTTCACTAATTAAGCTTTGAGTTCCCACCGCGCCTGCCCGCAGTCACAACCTCTGCTCCTGTCCCCGCCATCGCCCTAGCCGCACACACCACCGCAAGAAGCCCAACCAACACCCCCCCCCCCCCTTCTTCCCCCAAATTCTTCTCCCTTTGCGAGTTACGACGGGGGGACGAAGGAAGTCGCCCAAGCCAGGCTTGTTTGATCCTTGCAGTCCCGTCCCTCTTCCACCCGCAAGCTACCATTTGATCGAAACGGGGCTTTGTATTTCGTCCCATTCTCCTCCAACTCGCTCACTCTTCTTCGTCAATCAATCTTTCTCCGCCTCGCGTCACTGTCCGTCTTTTCTGCATTTTCCCTTTTCTTCTCATCTATTCCCCTTTTCGTCACTCTGCTCCATTCTGTGCGTGCTACCTGGTATCTTTACCCACCCAAAGTTCCAAAGTTGTATATACAAGGCAGACAACAACCTCACCCCTCCCCCCCCGGAGCCGTCCTCGGTCCTCCTTTCTTCTTTCTTCTCTTTCTTTTTCTTCTCTTGATTCCCCTCCCATTCTCCTCCTCTTCTGCCTTTCACAATGTCTTCATATCCATTCCCAGACCTGCCTTCTGAGTTTGCAGAAAACGTAGCCGACGACATCAACAACCAGGAGCCTGGCACGCCCACCGGCACAAGTCTTCTCTTCTCGCCGCCCATGTTGCACCACGCTGCATCCTCACCGGCTCTCAACAACGCAGACACCCCCGCCGAGTCTGTCGCCCTCAGTATCCACTACCAGTCGAGCGATTACAGTGAGTTTGACGTGGATAACACCGGCGACGACAACTACTTCAACGCCCTCTTCGGCACCACTGGCGGCAACGCGCCCTCCTTTCTCGGCGAGGACGCAGGCAACTTCGACCCCTTTGGCGCCACCGCCGCCGGCGCCTCACTCGCAGCAGGCAACTCACAGCCATATACAACGCCGGAGCCCATCGTCAATGACATCAAGGCATACCCCATAAGCCCCGATCAGACACCATCACTCAACGCCCCCACATCTCCAGACAACAACGCCGCCACCGCCGCCGCCCAAAAGTACGCGGCTCGCAATATTGCTGCCGTGCCGGGCTTTGACGGCTCCATCTCACCACAGCAGCTCACAAAGGCTCCCACACCAACAGTAGCATCACAGCTGCAATCGTTTGTGACCGACGCGGCGACACAGCTCACGCCAGATACAACTAGCAGCGGCGGCAGCTTGGGTAACAACGACCGAAATAGCCTGTCTACAGACGGAGGTGCCACAGCTACAACAGCGCCTCCCATGTCAAATCAGAATCCCCATGTCACGGTCTCGCTCTGGGGCAAAGACAGCGCCCTCCACGAGGAGAGCTATCTGTCGTCCAGCGAGATCAAGACAGAGCGCGCCGGCTCCAACGCTGGCAACAGCTATCAGCCTGAGACAGGCGCACAGTCTACCCGCCGGGGCATTGACCCTGCGAATAGATCCTCTGCTGAGGTCAGCAGCAGCATCAACGACGCTGCCGAGGCACGGAAGGCTGAGAAGCAGAATGCCGCTGTCAGCCAGTGGCTCGATTCGGCTGCCGGCGGTGAGCCAGATATTGAGGGCCCGCCAACCGGCCCAGACACTGCTTTTGAGGGTGTGTCGAGCCGCGATGTTGCCCTTGGCGGCGACACAGAGAATGTTGAGCAGGAGGGCCGCACATATTTCACTGGCAACGGTGGTCAGGTCACCGCGACCGACTACGAGATTATGCTCAAGAGCAGTGTGTGGGATAACAGCCCCACTGTGCTGCCCATCACACAAGGGACGGCCCGCAACCAACCCGAGACGTCACAAGCCGCCATTGAACGCTTTGAGCGCATGTACCACGACAACGCGTCAATTGTGTCGCGTGCCGCCACGTGGGGCACACGCCGGCGAAGCTTGCCCAGCATTGCCGATATCGAGGGTGTCACAAGCGGCAACTTCCTGAAGAAGCTTGCCATCAACCGCAACGAGCCGGCAAGGCGCCCCAGCATTCTCGACAACCTACGCACGAAGCTTGTGCGCAAGCCCAGCTCCAGCCAGCAGTTCAAGCGGTCGCGTGGCATTCCAGATGACGATGCATCCTCTTACTTTGCCGACCGGAGCTCCCCCGTCGACGATGGTCGCCGAGATAGCACAAAAAGCACAAGCACACTTGGTCTCCCACCCCGGACACAGAGCTGGGGCAAGAACAAGCAGCCCATCCCGAGCATCAACACCGCCCTTGTCTCTATGGGCAGTAACATGGCCTCCGTTGGCGCGACCCACACTCGCAACGGCTCCATCAGCAGACCACATGCCGGCTCCGTCAGCCTCAGCCCGCCCCTCACATCACCCAAGAGCCCTCTACTCAAGGTCGGCAACTCACTACGGCGGCCACGCAGCAAGTCGGATACCAAGGGGACGCTCGATAATCCGCACCCTAACCTTGTCCGCATGCTCAAGAAGACTGGCGGTCCACCCATCGCGGCACTTGCAACCGCCAACGCAACGCCCATGTTCCCCAGCCCTACCTCGGTTCCTGTCGCCGGTGTTCCTGCACCAGTAGCTGCCCCAGCGCCTGCTCCCATCCAGATCCCCGCAACCCGTGTTGCTGTTATTGATCCAGATGACGAGGACGACGAGGACGACGAGACCTTTGACGATGGTGATCTGAAGGCCGAGTCAGACGAGCTTATTGACAAGATCACGCCCGACTTCAACGGCTTCCGCGAGTTGGTACTGGGCCTCAACCCGATGCTTGCAGATGTCAACAACTACCTGGTCGACCGTATTGCCCACCAGCAGATTGTGCGGTATAAGGGCCTCCTTAACAGCCGCATCAAGCATCTTGGCCAGGTCAAGGGCCAGCTGTGCTCAAGCGGGCCGTTGTGCATCGCACAGGGCGGCTCTGCCGTCCTCATCGACAGCAAGGGTGCACCGCGTAGTGTCGACCCGATGTCCTCTACATTCGATGGTGAGGATGAGGATGTCTCTTCCCCCCTTGATGGCGCCATCAACGCGGAGAGCTTCCCCAAGTACATTCCCATGCCACCAACAACCACGCTCCCGGCCGAGTTCGAGTGCCAACTCTGCTTCCAGAACAAGCGCTTCCAGAAGCCTTCGGACTGGACCAAGCACGTGCATGAGGACGTCCAGCCTTTCACTTGTACGTGGGACCGCTGCCGCGATCCCAAGATTTTCAAGAGAAAGGCCGATTGGGTGCGTCACGAGAACGAAGGCCATCGCCACCTAGAGTGGTGGACATGCGACGTCGACGAATGCCGGCACACGTGTTATCGCCGTGACAACTTCCTGCAGCACCTGGTCCGCGAACACAAGTTCAACGAGCCAAAGCACAAGACCAAGGCGGCTATCAAGAAGTCGGGCGCGCCCGACCCGACTTGGCAGCGTGTGGAGCAGTGCCACGCCGAAACCACAGCGCGGCCACAGGACGAACCCTGCCGCTTCTGTGCCAAGACATTCCCTACGTGGAAGAAGCTGACGGTGCATCTGGCTAAGCACATGGAACACATCAGTCTGCCGCTATTGCGTCTCGTCGAGCGCAAGGAGGTCGAGGCGGATACACTCATCAGCCCTGTGCAGGACCCGCCCCCACGGACGTTTGCACCGACCATGGCGTACGCTACCACCTCCGACGGCTCCCACCACGGTGGTATCGCGGGTCTGTCGCCTAACTTGATAGCAACCGGCCAGGCACCTGGCGCTGGACTGCACCACCACATGGGTGGCCAACCTCTCGGCTACGGCCAACCCGGGGCCCAGGACCCCACCGCGTACATGTACCCCGCCGTTACGCAGGTGCAATACCAGCAGGCGGCGTACTACAGCCAGCCTCAGCATCAATTTGCTACTGGTGGCGTGCTCCCCTCCCATATGCAGAGCCTAGATGCCGCGACCATGGACATGCAGTCCGGATTTGCTGGCACGCAGCAGGCCTATGGCGGCCATATGCCCGTCACCACAGGCGGCTACCTTGGGGCAACTGGCAACCAGTACATTGCAGATCCGGTCGGCATGGTGGACACCTCGGGTTTCTCGACGTTCTCGAATACCAATGCCCTGCAGGCACCCATCGCCGGTGGCCAGCTGCAGTACGATGCGTCGATTGATCCATCGGTCGGCAGTGGCGAGCACTTTACCCCCCAGGGCTCAGTGTCGCCATTTCACCACTCGCCACACCAGCCACAGGGCCAGTTCTACGGACAGTAAACTGGGCTAGGTGAAATTGCCCTTTTTTTTTCTCTTTTTCTTTTCTTTTCTTTTCTTTTTCTATTCTCTTTTTTCCTTATATACATACCAATTTTTACCATGCCCCTACGTTTTCTTGGGCCTGAATTGTACGACTACCACAGCCTTCTTACCTTACTTTTTTCTTGGATCTCTCTTTTCTTGTTGTGCGCAAAATGACTCGGACACGATCAAATATGAAAGGATGATGACTTTTGGATTTCCTTGCGCTTTCTCCTACTTAAAATGTTACTGTTTTGTCTATCTTCTTTCTTCTTCTCGATACGGCCTTGCAACGCATGCCATTTTCCATTTATGATACTAGATTTCTTTTGGGCTTTGAATTCCTGAATCAAATATTTTCTGAAACTGTGCTCTCTGCTCTCTTAATCATCTTTTGTCACTCTGGATCCACGATTTTGACACTGCGATTGGATACCTTTTATGGATATATCTTGGATACTCTTAAAATTTTGTGCCTTCTGTACCTGGTTATTGGGGTCGTTTAGCTTCATGTTCATACAGAATGATGCATTACAGTGACGAAAGATAGGAAGAGGGACCGTCACACCAGTTTAGTCTATCTAGCAACCCTGGTCCTTGGAGTTTATGCGACGAGGCTGAGTTGGGATGACATGTCCTGCGATGGCGGCAAGTGGATTCCACCGTTGAGAAAGGCTTGCTGGGTTTGGCAATCGTCAAATGGGCGGGGATTTGCCTTTATGTGAGTGTAAGCTGTGATTGTTATTAATGCCTCTTGTTGCGTGGGCATGATTGGTAAAGTTCTTTTTTTTTTTTTTTTTTTTTTTTTTAAGTTTTATTGAACCATAACCAAGACGTAACACTATAGTCGAAGAAGAAAGGAATTAAAAATTAAAATAAAATAAAAATGAAAGTAAAATTCAAATAAAAAAAATTGAAGTATTGAAACAGAGCGAATCATGGGCGTTGTTACTGAGAAGAAAAATTTACACCAAAAAAAAAGCCAAGGTGTTGAAAACAGCAAAAAAACAACTGGGATCGGTGAGGCTCGAACTCACGACCTTAGGATGTGCCTATCTTCGGATACGGCTCATATCGCTATGAGACCTACGCGCTAGCCAACTGCGCCACGATCCCATTTCGTTGCTTGTTATTGAAGTGGCTCACTAGTAACTGGAGTTATATGGGGATGGATACTTCTTAGACTTTAAGGTATGACAGGAGTTTAGAACCAATACAAACGGTGCCAGTCCAACCGGGCCAAAACTAACATACTTTGAGACCAGTTTTTACTGGTCTCAATGGCAGAATGTGTTGTTAGTTCTTCCTTTTTTATATTTGGGTTTCGAACATAATTGATCGTTCTTCCCTTTGATTCTGCCTGTTCTCTTGCAGCAATCTCCGCCGATTCAGACCGCCAGATCAGCACACGGCAAGAACGACCATGTGCCACTGCGGATCACCTGCCGTAGGTGCGAGTGACGGAGCGAACTGGAGGAAGGAGCATTGTGAAAAAAAAAAGGGCTAGAGCCACAAAACTGGACAGGAGAAAAATGAAAGACGAAGCGAAGCGTGCCGATTCACGGTGCGGGACAATGGGAAAGTATGAGAATACGAAAAAGATGCAGGGGCACAGACACAAACGGCGAGCAAAAAGAGAAGTGGGTTGCACAACCTGAAGCACACTCTGTTCTGCCGAGAGGCTGTGGTGTCGTCATAATGGGACTGATGGACCAGTGATGGTGAGAGCCACCGACAGTCGACTGCTCTTTCCTCGTGATACCTGCCGCTGCGGGATGGCTTTATGGAGTAAGTCACTCGCCTGAAAAAAATGTATGGGAATCTACCTGCAACCATGAAGCCCACGACGGAGACGACCCAGGCTCCTGGGTTTTATGCGTTGTTGCACCTTGAGGAAAAGACACTTCATACCCTTGTCCCGAACCAAGAGAAGCCAATCCAGGGGCTGCGATGGGCAGGCTGTGAAGGCCGTGAGCGCAGAGCGGTGGGGGTTGAGGACAATGACTTCTGTCCATTTGCGGCGTTGTTCAGATGTGTTTGGCATCACAATTGGAGACGATAAATAAATCTATCTCTTGACCCTTTCTGCTTCGATATGAATCTTTATCGAAGAGCACGAGCAAAAATAGAACCAGAACACGCGGCCGCAGAGAAGAGAAGGCCCGCGATCACCAGGCCGGCCGCAGATAGAGGCCCGGCCAGGATCGCCGGCGCGTGCTTCTTCGAGCAAAGAGTGCACAGATTGGCAGGAAGTGATGCAGAAGAAGAGGGCAAAAAAACATGTGTTGGCCAACCAGCATGTGAGAACTGATGTCGATGCGAGTGGTTGCCTTTTCTGGGAGAGCTCTCGTCCAACGAAGAGGTATTGAGAGGGAAGGAAGCCAAGGAGTGTCGTTGATGGTGGGGCCCAGGGGCTCTTTCCTTCCCCTGACAGCTCAAATGTCCAACCACAGGCGCTCCTGCCTTCTGGCCCCTCAACACCCACAACCCAAAACCGCCTTCTCCAGTTTCTCAGCCGCCACAGACTGTCTCTCTTTTCCTCCTCGCCCCGACCCTGGCACGTTTCAGAACTTACAGAAAACCAGCCAAAGCCTACAGAACCACAAGACGCCCAAGCGCTCGCTCGCAGACTCGGCCTGCAACTTATTCTTTCTTCTCTTTTTCGTCTTTCTTGTTGAACTTACTCACCCGCCTCCTCGTTTTTCTACTTCAAACACTTGCCAGAGACATATGTCGTATGCAGAAACATGAAAAGAGCCGGCAGCCAACAGGTGCAGCTTGCAGATTCTAGGACCAGGGCTTCTGTTTACTGGCTTCTAGGTGCATTCGACTCAAAGAGGCCTGCACCTGCACGCATGGCAGTTGGACGATAGGCGAATCCTACACATACAGTACGTCTGACAGGCTCGCGTCCTTTGCATTCTAGCGCAGAGTTGGCATTTTCATCAGATGCCTCAGTTCTGGCTGGGCAATGCTGGCCTACGGCTGTTCGTCCCATGGACACTCGTGACGCCGGTCAAGATTGCGGATCTACCAGTGACAATGGGCACAAGCCGGGCAAAAGAAAAGAGATGAGAGAGGAGCAAAGAAGAGCAGGCTGATCTGTCGTTCCTGGCCGAGGATCTTATGCTGCTCGGTCTCGCGTGAAGCTCCTCGGCAGGGGTCGGGTGGTCCCAGGAGCGGCAGAGACGACCTAACCGACAGGAAGACAGAAGAGGCTGAGTGTGTGATGTAAGAGAAGGAGTGGAGGAAAAGAGGCAAAAGATACGACGTACAGCAAGTGTACGGGGGAGCTTTTGCAGGCTTGGCTGGCTTAGACCTTTTTTTTTATTTTTTTTTATTTTCTTCTTTTATCTCTTTTCTTATTGTCTGCTTCTCTTCTCCTCCCCAGTCCCCACTTACTCTTATCCCAATGTACGACTGTACCCTCTTCTCACCCTGCAAAGCGTTTCGACATCACAAAAGGGTGGTATTGGCCACGGCCCCTGTTTGGTGCACCTGGTCTGGCCCAAAACTCTAAACCTGGACGACCGTTTCTTTGGACCTCTCCTTGCCTGTCCTTTCTCGTTCTTTTCTTTCTTGTCCTCTTATCCCATCCAGCCCTTCTTTCTTCTCGTCTCTTGTCTGTCGTTTCCATCTCGTCTTGTTCTTTTGTTGTTTTCGGACCTCGCAACAGGACGACTCGCGATCATTTCGACAAGATCAACAAAGACATTGTGAACAGCGGCCTTTGTTGATGGACGACACGGCTTGATCTCGTTTTTTTTTTCTTTCTCTTTCGCTTCTTTCTCTTCCATTCGTTCCAGGTTGACCCTCGGCCCTCCATTGTGTTCTCTTCGTCCTCATCTTCTTTATTCTCTTCTCATCTTTTCTCTTTGCTTTTATTTCTTTATTCTGCTGGCCATTTCAACTTTGTTCGCTTGCCGACGACTTTTCTTGATATTTTCTTTGTCCACCTCCTTTTACAACAACCTTTATTTACTTTCTTTGCCCGATATTTCTCGACTGGCCTGGACAACAACTTCCGACATTTTTGACATCCATACTCAACTTATATCTACCATTCTTGAATTATTGCAATTCAACTCACCTCGACAATTTCTACGACGAAATGCACTGATGAAAAACAATATCGACGACTTCTATGATACGAGCGCCTTTACTTACTCTGCTTTAATCGTCAACCTTCATATCTCACTTTTCAATTTAAATCTCCACCAACATGACAAGAAACAGGCCGACCAGCCTGCGCAGGCTGGCTCTGGCTGCCTCGATATGCCTTCACGCTGCCACGACCGTAGCCACGGATATTCTTCAGACGACCGGCTTCAACAACTGCGGGGGCAACGATACGACCGTATCTGTCCAGAAAGTCAACATCCAGTACAACAACGCCAACCAGACCGTCACATTCGATGTCGCCGGCAGCAGTGCCAAAGTCCAGAATGTGACCGCCATTCTCAACGTCACGGCCTACGGTACCCAGGTCTACTCCAACTCCTTCAACCCGTGCTCTCCAAGCACATTTGTGCAGCAGCTGTGCCCTGTTCCCGCCGGCAGCTTTGCAGCGAGTGGCTCCCAAGCTATCCCGGCCGAGTTCGCCAACCAGGTCCCAGCCATTGCTTTCCAGATTCCCGATATTGCTGCTCAAGCCACTCTGCAGCTGATAGCCATGGACGGCGACAACAAAGGCCAGGATGTGGCCTGCATCCAGTCGCAAGTGTCCAACGGCAAGACGACCGACATCCCCGCCGTTTCATATGTGGCGGCCGGTGTTGCTGCTGCGGCTCTTGTTCTCAGTGGCGTTGGCGCCGTGGGAGCTGCGGTTGCTAGCGGCAGCAGTGCAGCAGCCGCCGGTGGCTCGTCTGTGGCCGGCATGGGCACAATCAGCCCCAGCTTCGGCGAGGTGTTTGGCTGGTTCCAGGGCATGGCGATGAACAGCATGCTCTCGGTCAACTACCCACAGGTGTACCGCAGCTTTGCCAAGAACTTTGGCTTCTCGACGGGCCTGATCCCATGGGCCCAGCTCCAGATCGCCATTGACGATTTCCGTGTCGCCACAGGTGGCAACCTGACCAACGACAGCGTGCAGTTTCTGCAGAATGCCACGCTCGTGTTCCCCGGTGGCTCGACGGCGACACCTTCGCAGTCGTCGCTGAGCTTCCGCCTTGCTCGCAGCATACTCGAGAGCCCCAAGATCCATCTGCTTGACCGCCGCTCGCACGCCCTGTTGCTGCGCGAAATTTCGACAAGCATTAATGGTACAAACAGCGACGGCACCACCACCAGCTCCGACTCGACCGATGGCGGTGCGGCCAGAACTGTCCGCGTGGCCGTCACTGGTATTCGCGCCTATGTCGAGCAGCTCAGCATCCCGTCGGCTAGCACATTTATGACCGTGCTTCTGATTGTTGCCATTGTTATTGCCGCCATCACTGTGGGCATCCTGCTGGTCAAGGTTGTGCTCGAGGCCTGGGCCCTGATCGGCCGCTTCCCCGAGTCGCTCTCCGGCTTTCGCAAGCACTACTGGCGCTCGATTGCCCGTGCCATCACCACTTTGATCCTGCTTCTGTATGGCGTGTGGGTGCTGTACTGCATGTTCCAGTTTACGCAAGGCGACTCGTGGGCCGCCAAGGTGCTTGCTGGCGTCACGCTCGGCATCTTTACCGGCGTCCTTGCCTTTTTCTCGTTCAAGATCTGGTACACGGCCCAGAAGCTGACGGAAGACGAGGGCGACGCTTCGGGTCTGTACGACGACAAGAAGATTTGGACCAAGTACAGCCTGTTTTACGAGTCGTACCGCAAACAGTACTGGTGGGTGTTTGTGCCTGCCATTATCTACATGTTCGCCAAGGGCATGGCCCTTGCTCTCGGCGACGGCCACGGCATGGCCCAGACCATTGCCCAGCTCGCCATCGAGGCGGTCATGCTTATTATGCTCCTGTGGAGTCGTCCCTACGAGCGCCGCTCAGGCAATGTTGTCAACATCCTGATCCAGGTCGTGCGTGTCCTGTCTGTTGTCTGCATCCTGGTGTTTGTCGAGGAGTTTGGCATCGCCGAGACCACGCAGACTGTGGCTGGTGTTGTTCTCATTGCCGTGCAGTCTGCTCTCAGCGGCATCCTGGCCATCTTGATTGCCTTCAACGCCATTGTTGCCTGCGTCAAGGAGAACCCGCACCGCAAGCGCCGCAAGGAGCTCGAAAAAGCCCGCGACACCGACAACTTGACACCGCTCGACGCCCGCAACTCGCTGCTCCAGGTTGGCCAGGTCAACAAGGAGCGCAGCAGCGGCAAGATGACACCGATCGACGAGGAAACGGCCAGCCTGTCGAGCAACTCGGACAAAAAGGCGGATATGGCAGCGGTGCTACCGTCGACGACAGCGGCCAACTCAAGCCTCGCTGTTCCACGATTCCCGCCTCCTCGCCAGGCATCGACCGTCTCCAGCACACTGTCTGCCTCTTCGGGTGCTGTGCTGATCGGCCTGGCCTCGTCGGCACCCGATGCGCGGTCCTTGACGCCCAGCAACGGCAACGCCAATGCCCCCAACTTCTCGTCGCGGCTGCAGTACAGCGGGAGCCGGCGGGCAGCCAACCAAAGCGGCGGCGGCGGCGGCGGTGGCGGCGAGAGTCTTTTGGGCGATATGGCGCCCATGGGCCGATCAGACCTGGCCGACATGCGCCAGCCGACTCTGCCCAATCTTGACGGCGGCAACAACAACAACAACCCGCGCGGCCCGCCAATGCGGAACCAGACCTACAATGGCCAGGGTTACCGCCCGGCATTCAACAGTTCTGGCCCCAACTACCAGCGCCGCAGCAACTCTTACTCGCCATTCCCACCGCAACAGCAGCAGCAACAATACAACGGCGGCGGCTACATGCCATATAACGCCAACCCGAGGAACTACGGAAATGGTAACGGCAACGGCAACTTCAATGGCGGTTATGGACCTTACCGTGGACCACCGAGAGGATACTGATCGGTGAGCTGTATTAAGTCCACTTGTCTTTTTACTTGTTTGATTTCATTTGTTATGCACCAAACCATTTTCACGAGATATCCCCATGCACTGTACACGACCCCCAGAGAGCGGAAGAAAAGCAAGCCCTTTTGTTTGTTTTCCTGTCTTTGTTTTGTAAACATGTAAAAATAGTCAGCGAGTTGTTTTGTAAGAATAGACAGTAGCTAGTGTATAGGCCGTACGATAGGACACAAAGATGTTCAACACGTCGGAGAATACAAGGAAATATCAGTCACGAAAAAAATGAAAGTGAAAGAAAACCGCTCGCTTATTGTGAATGTTGGGTATGAACAGTAAAAACGTCCTCGATCGCCCAGATCCTCACGGAGAACGCCGCATAAGCTTCGCTCTCTTGTCGGCGAAATTTTTGAGAGAGGCTCGAGAGGCTACAGAAGCTGCAAAAATAACTGCACCTGGACAAGCCTTGGCATCCGTGTAGGCACACCAAGAGGTCTGCAGGACTTCAAGTACGTTGCGTCTTCGTTGCGACGTTGAGGGACGACGCAACTGAGTCAGTCTGAGACTGTCGTCGTAGTCGTCCTGCAGCCAAGAACAAAATACTTGACGTCACAGCCAACTACGGCCCTCCTTCCGCGGACCTTTCCCTGTTGTCCCGCTTTCGGGCCATTTCCAGTGGCGCGCCACTAACACACTGCTGCTTCGTCGCGAAAAGGGCCTGGACTTGCCAACCTTAATGAGACCAAATGAGTGTAAAAAACCTGTTCAGCAGCCGAAGCCGCTAAACTCTTTGCCATAACAGGGCATCTGCCGCTAGGCGCTGCCGGCGCTGTCCTAGTCCAACCTACCGATCGACTAGCCCACACGCACTAGCGCGAAGTACAGACACAAGAACGTGGGGAAGCTCTCGACGACAAAGACTTTTCCTGCAGATGGACTGGCAAAAGTCTGTCGAGACTGTCCAACTGTCTCTTTATGCCAGTATTTTCAAAGGACTCGTTTTTGCCATTGGCGCGATCCTGGAAGCTTAAAAGTGAATGAGAAATTTCTGGTTGCCAAGGGCATGGTAGAGGAAACTCGGGCGTCATCGACTTACCCCAGCTTTTTGATCTGATCAACCTCCGACGGCACCTCGGTTTTCGACGGTTGTGACCACGATTCCTGCGGTATTTATGTCTTGTTCGCAGGCCAAAAAAGGAACTAATTTGATCGTGAGGCTCGAGTAGAGTCGGACCGGCCAAGCACACCGGCATCCAGAAGAGGAAGGACGTGAACGTACGCCCACACAAGCTCACACACGTTCTTTCCCCCGCTTGACCTCCAACCTTCCGGTGCAAAGATGCTCTTACGACCCCACATATTGCACTTCTTCTGCCGGCCGCACCTTCCTTCTGCTTCTTCCACCCAACACTGGGCATACTGCAGCAGGATATATTAACGGTGCAGCTTAACTGCAGCTCGCTATAACTGGATTGTGGGAGCCAATTGGGAAGCATCGCATGTTCGCAGCTCCCGCGCAGAGAGTACGCCGTATATGCACATCTGTGCAGAGCAATATGCAGCTTTACCCATGGAAATGGACGTGCAGCGAGTCCAACATGCATCTTTACACCCTCAAAAGCCCTTAATTGTACAAACGGCCCTTCACCGGCCTTGGATGTAGCCAGGAAAGTAGGACGTAAAAGAAAAAGAGAAGAGAGAGAGAGCCCCAAAATCCGGAGCGCCCGACGATCGTCTCGCCGTATGCCCCTCTTTGACGACCTGTCGACTGACGGCATACATTGTACCTCGCCTGTCATACCTGTTTTCTACGTGGTCCAGTTCCTGGTTTTTGCGGAGAAGCTAGCTGCAGCAGTCAACGGATCACGACAGTGGCGCATCTCGGTCTTTGTCATGTATACTTGGGCCACGCCTTCCCTTTGTTTGTTGCACTCGCTCTTTCCAAGTACTACGTACAACACGAACACACCAACGACGGCCACTGATTAGTATATAAACATTGTGTAGTACCGTTCTTTCCATCTTCGTCGAAGCTCTCACCAAGCTCCAAAGCATCCCCCGTTGCTTCCCCCGTTGCCTCTACTGTTGCTCTTTCCCAATCGACCCTCTATTTGTTGTAGGGAGTGTCGTGCTTTTTCGAACGCAGCTTTCGTTTTGGACCTCTCCGCCACTACATCTTATAAACATCATCAGATTTGCAGCATCTTATTCCAAGCCCCGCCATCCACGCCCCGCTCCGATGACGGCCGCCGGTCTTGTCTCCCGCGGCGCGGTCTCCTCTGCTTTGATGACGACAACTGCTTTCGCCGCCGGAGCTTTGCTGTTTCTGGCCCACCCGGCAACGGCTCTTTTCAACAATGGCACAATCATTGCGCCCTGCAACTCAACACTCTACTGTTATGGCGATATCCTCAAGAGCATTGAGCTCGCCGCGCCCTTTTCTGACTCCAAGACCTTTGTGGACATGTAAGTGGGCGTAGGAGAGGAGGCAACGCTTAAAGCATTGAAAGAATTCAGAGGAAAGTCACTAACAACACACACACAAGGCCCACGGTGCGCCCTCTCGACGAGGTCGTGGCAGCATTCAACAACCTTACGCAGCCGCTGAGCAACAACTCGGAGCTCAATAACTTCCTCAGCACCTACTTTGCCCCAGCTGGCGGTGAGCTCGAGAGCGTTCCCACCGATGAGCTGACGACCAATGCGACGTTTTTGGGCAAAATTAACGATACGGTTATCCACCAATTCGTACAAAAGGTCATTGACATTTGGCCTGACCTAACGCGCCGGTACACTGGTAAAACTGGTAATACCAGCTGCGCGGGCTGCCAGTCCAGCTTTGTGCCTGTGAACCGCACGTTCGTTGTGGCCGGTGGCCGTTTCCGCGAGCCCTACTACTGGGACTCGTACTGGATCGTCGAGGGCCTGTTGCGCACCGGCGGCAGCTTTGTCAACATCTCGCTCAACACCATCGAGAACTTCCTCGATCTCGTCGACCTCTATGGATTTATTCCCAACGGTGCACGTGTATACTACCTCAACCGCTCCCAGCCTCCGTTGCTGTCGCAAATGATCCGGATTTATGTTGAACACACCAACGACACGAGCATTCTCAAGCGCGCCGTACCCCTCTTGATCAAGGAGCACGACTTCTGGACGACCAATCGCTCGGTCTCGGTTACAGCACCGAATAACAAGACCTACACCTTGAGCCGGTACGTAAAGCTGAACCCCAAATCGAGTGCCCGAGTGTGATAATTATACACCCTGCCACGTTGTGTTCTTAAATCTTAAATTCGTTTCCTTTCTTTCTCTTCTTCTTTTATTCGTCGTATTGCACAGTACGACTGCTAACTGAACATCCTAGCTACTCTGTGCTGAACAACCAGCCACGGCCCGAATCTTACCTCGAGGACTACATTTCTGCAAACAATCAGTCGTACTACTCCATTAATGGCTCTGTGTACCCGGAAACCAAGCCTCTGAACGCATCAGAGCAGGCAGCCTTGTACGCCCAGCTGGCCAGCGGTGCCGAGTCCGGATGGGACTACGGCACACGCTGGCTGGCCCGACCTAACGACTCGGCCACAGACACCTACTTCCCCCTGCGCTCGCTCAACGTTAACAGCATGCTGCCCGTCGACCTCAACTCGATCCTGTACTGGAACGAAATCACCATTGGCGGTTTCCTGAACCAGACGGGCAATGCGACTGCTGCAAAAAAATGGGCTGGTGCCGCCGCCAATCGCAGCGAGGCCATGTTCGAACTGATGTGGAACGAGACGCTCTTCAGCTACTTCGACTACAACATGAGCTCCAAAGCCCAGAACATTTATGTGCCTAGAGATAACACCACGACGGCTTTGGCAACTGAAGGAGCACCGCCTGGCTACCAGGTGCTGTTTGACATTGCCCAGCTGTACCCCTTCTGGACCGGCTCTGCGCCCATCCAGCTCAAGAACGACCCATTGGCCGTCAAGCTGGCGTACAGGCGTGTCGAGGCATACTTGGACAACACTGCGGGTGGCATCCCGGCGACAAACCTGGAGACTGGCCAGCAATGGGACCAGCCCAATGTGTGGCCACCGCTGCAGCACGTATTGATGAAGGGTTTGCTCAACACTCCGGCCACTTTTGGTGTTAATGACACAAACTACCAAAACGTCCAGGACCTGGCCCTGCGTCTTGGCCAGCGGTACCTCGAGTCGGCCTTTTGCACGTGGTACGCCACTGGCGGCTCGACGACACTGACTCCACAGCTCATGGGCTTTGATCCGTCTGCCAACGGCACGATGTTCGAGAAGTATACGTACAACTCTACAAACGGTGCTGGTGGCGGCGGCGAGTACACGGTGGTCGAGGGCTTTGGCTGGACCAACGGCGTGCTTCTGTGGACAGCAGACACTTTTGGCAACAAGCTGGTGCGGCCCAACTGTGGTAACATCACGGCCGCCAACATTACGCCTGGCAAGAAGAAGCGTGCTGAAAGCGAGGTGCAAGCTGGGAGTGGCCTCAGCCGCCGGTCACGGCCACCAAGTGCTGTCCAGATCGACCCGTACGATGCGCTGTTTATCAAGATGTTCGGAACCCGGCAATAGAAGCATGAAGCAGCGATATAGCAGCCGTATGCAGAGTTACAAGGTAGCATTTTTTCTCTTCCCTCTTCTTCAAGAAAGCAATGTTTGAGTTGCATCCATGACCTCGCTTTTTACTTATATACTGTTAATGTGTCATTGGACGCTGTAATCTTGTCGTGGGGCCGCCGTCTGCGTTTCTGTTTGGGCATGATAACATTGCATTTAGTATTGTTCGAGTACCAAACGGATTCATTTTACGAACAAAAATAAAGACACTGCTCCTCGCTCATCACATCGTAGTAAATTTAAAGGGTGGGGACAGAAACAGGGAAAAAAGAGAAAGGAAAAGAAGAAGGAAAAAAGAAAAGGAAGAGGAAAAAGAGAAAAGATTCAAGAAATGCTAAAATATCACGGGGCCCCTGCTTTACTTCTCAACATCCGATGTGACGAGACCGTAGATGATGACGTCCTGCATCACGCCGTTTTTGATCACTGCCTGTCTCCGCACACCTTCGCGTACATAGCCAGCCCGCTCGAGCACTTTGGACGACGCCGCGTTCTCGGCGTACACGCCCGCCTCGATCCGCCGCAAGGGCTGGCCGTCGCTCGTCAAGATGCCGCTCTCGGCTGACAATGCCCACCGGCCGAGACCGGCTGCCACTTCTGTTGCCAGACCACGGCCCCAGTGCGCCCTGCCGATCCAGTAGCCGATCTCGCGCGTGTACCGGTCAGTGCCGTCGGGACTCATGGCGCGGAGACCTGTGCCGCCGACAAACGTGCCGTCCAGTAAAGCGATGGCGACGTTCAAGTCGGGCGATGGCCTGGCATCGGGCTTGGCCGCCTCCCCTTCCTTTTCTTTGGGCTGGTCCTCCTCCGGCATCCCTTCAGCTTTGCTAATCTTGAGCCAGGTCAAGCCGGCCTCCCGATCGTACGGAAAGGGGAAGGCATCACGCATATAGCGGACAATCTGCTCGTCGTTGGCGGCGGCGCACATGGGCTCGAGATCCGAGTAGTGATAGGGCCGGAGCACGCAGTTGGCGAGCCGGACAATGGGCTTTGTAGGGAAGACGGCGTCGGGGTCGGACATTGTGGCGAACAAGAACTCGGACTCAAGGAGACAGCGAACGGCTTGGCGTGCAAGATATAAAAGCACGAGGGCGTTGTGTCTCTCAAAATCGTGACGATGGGAGAATCGACTTTTTATGAGTCCGATGAACGACAAGAGGTATCAATATCGATGCACTGCCAGGTTGACTCATAAAATTTCATG
The DNA here is from genome assembly GCA_021396375.1 of Sporothrix mexicana. NCBI lineage: Eukaryota > Fungi > Ascomycota > Sordariomycetes > Ophiostomatales > Ophiostomataceae > Sporothrix > Sporothrix mexicana. The sequence continues at coordinate 106,800 of WNYC01000061.1, read as the reverse complement.
CAGCAATGCGACGTAGAGTCACAAAAACGGCCGCCAAGGCAGTGTTACGGCGCGGCAGAGCCTCCAGATTTAAAGTGACGGCTCGTCGACCATTCCGCCGTCTTACTTACTCAAAATATGCATCTTGTCAAGGCTTCGGCCATTTTGGCCCTGTAGATTGTGCCCGGCCGGTGCGAATCTGACTCCGAGAGCTAAACCACCTTCCTAGACGGGTGTCGCTTCGGCGGGGTGCCCCCAAGGCTGCGTTTTCTGGGGGTCGGCGCCATAGGGCCTGCAGCGTGATTGGATCAAGTTTTCAGGGTTGATAAAGGTGGACGGCCTCTACTGAGTAGCATAGTGGACTCCAGCGGACGACAGCGAGCTGCGCTTACCTCTAGCACTCTAATACGGATAATCCAATGGCCGTCTTCCGCCCTCTTCAGCCGTGTCGCACCTTCCCCCAATTACTCCCCTTCCACTCCTGCCATGCTGGCACTGGTTCCTGGCTTGACCCAAACCGGGAGGCAGGAGTGGAGACCCGTTATTATTGGGGAAGGGGAAGAATAGCAGCCGCGCCAGCGCCAGATTTGTAGTAAGGCGGAATTTAAACGTGAAGGTGGCCTTTTTGCTTCTGGGCCCTCCGTGTCTCGTTCTTGCACCCTGGCCGGCTGGCGGACCCCCTTTGGCCTTTCTCTGACTTGCTCTTTCCCTCCCTTGATGGCAACGACAAGAGCTTCGCACCTGTCGAAGAAGTAGACGAAACGAGAAGCTTTTCAAGGGACGCCTCTTTTGACTTCTTTTGGCATTCCTTTTGTTTCGCTCGATCCCTCCTTTTTGCAACGTTAGCGACTCCTCGGTTTCGAGACGACAACTCGTCACAGGACTGCGCGTCCTTTCTCTCGTCGTTTGCCGCCAGCCTCACCTCACGACCGTCGATCTCTCTCGACCTTACCCTTCCTTTTTTCTCGCCTTTTTTTCTCGCCCGATCCATTGGAGGTCAATTGGTTCGACATTTCTTCTGGCCAATTGGTTCCAATTCCTCGTCGACACTGGATCGTCGATCTCCCCTTTCTCTACGACCGTTTGACCCCCCATCACCACCATGCCGGCCAAGTCCCGCTTCACAAGGCTCGATGCCTTCACAAAGACCGTTGAGGATGCCCGCATCCGCACTACGTCCGGCGGTATCGTCACCATTGTCTCGCTGATCGTCGTCCTCTATCTGGCCTGGGGCGAGTGGATCGACTACCGGCGCATCGTCGTCCACCCGGAGCTGGTCGTCGACAAGGGCCGTGGCGAGCGCATGGAGATCCACCTCAACATTACGTTCCCCAAGATCCCCTGCGAGCTGCTGACGCTCGATGTCATGGACGTCTCTGGTGAGCAGCAGCACGGCGTCCAGCATGGTGTGCGCATGGTGCGCCTCAAGCCGCAGCACGAGGGCGGCGTCGAGATCGAGGCCAAGGACCTCAACCTGCACTCGGCCGATGAGGTTGCCTCGCACCTGGACCCGGACTACTGCGGTCCTTGCTACGGCGCTCAGGCCCCTGCCCACGCTTCCAAGCCAGGCTGCTGTAACACCTGTGATGAGGTCCGCGAGGCCTATGCTGCATCCTCTTGGGCGTTTGGCCGTGGCGAGAATGTTGAGCAGTGCGAGCGCGAGCACTTTGCCGAGCGCCTGGATGCGCAGCGCCACGAGGGCTGCCGTATCGAGGGTGGCCTGCGCGTCAACAAGGTCGTCGGTAACTTCCACATTGCTCCTGGTCGCAGCTTCAGCAACGGCAACATGCACGTCCACGATCTCAAGAACTACTGGGACATGCCTGTGCCCCAGCTGCACTCATTTACGCACACCATCCACTCGCTGCGCTTTGGTCCGCAGATCCCCGAGACCATTGCCAAGAAGCTCGGCGGCGGCAGTGGCAAGTCTTCTGGCAACGCGCTGCCCTGGACCAACCACCATGTCAACCCGCTTGACGGCGTCGTTCAGGAGACCACCGACCCCAACTTCAACTACATGTACTTTGTCAAGATTGTACCGACATCGTACCTCGCCCTGGGCTGGGAGAAGACCTTCCGCGGCTACATGCACGACGACAAGTCCACGGACTCGGACGTCGGCTCCTACGGCGTGCTGGCCGACGGCAGCGTCGAGACCCACCAGTACTCTGTCACCAGCCACAAGCGCAGTCTGCAGGGCGGTGACGATGCCGCCGAGGGCCACAAGGAGCGCCTGCACGCGAGAGGCGGTATTCCTGGTGTTTTCTTCAGCTATGTAAGTTTTTTTGTTCGCGTTTTCGAAGCTATTGTGGCATTCCCTTTCGTGGACACCCTTTGCTAACACCACTTCAGGACATCTCGCCCATGAAGGTCGTCAATCGCGAGGAGCGGGCTAAGACGTTTGCCGGCTTCCTGGCTGGCCTGTGTGCCATTATCGGTGGTACGCTGACAGTGGCTGCGGCCGTCGATCGGACCGTTTTCGAGGGTGCCACGCGGCTCAAGAAGCTGCGGTCCAAGGACCTGTAAGAGAACGGAGCATAGGTGTGATTTTTGTGTTGTGATGAGTGGACGGGTATAAAACGTGAAGAGAAAAGACATATATCGTACAAACGGTATATGCAGGTGTGGTTTTAGGCGGGCGAGCTTTCATTTTTGTGCTTTGTTTTGGGTGAATGCATTCCCAAGGAGTTTAGGCTGGGATCTGTTTCTTTTGTCTCTTCCATAGTTGCTTGATTACCAAAATAAAACGTTTATCTTGGAGACGGTCGTAAACAAGCTTTTGTGCCGATATCGACAAGTGATGTAATTACTCCGTAAGACGTCATGAACACTTTGTCTCATCAGTAAGAAACGAAGATGGAATGCTGGGTTAAGCTTCTCAACAAACAATGCAGTCTCTCACAGATTCCTGCCCCGGCTTTCCCCCTGCGATTTTGTTAGCTAATCCTGCAGCATCGGCAAATTGGATCTGCGTTTTGGCTGCCACCATCTTCCACATCATCTTTTTCTCTGCTACGCTGCGCTCCACAAAACAAACTGAAACAGGTTTTTGAACCTTCTTTTTGTTCGAGGGAACCTGGTGAGGCTGATCTTCTTCGCTCAAGGGCTATTCGTCCTCCTCTCGCCCCTCCCTTGAGCCTACTCTGTACATGTACGGAGTATCTCGCCTCTGTCAGGTGAGATAAATCGGGCTCACTGTGCATTCCCGCCATTCGACGCCCCTTGAAATCTCGATTTCCGAGCCTTTTTTCACCGAATAAAAAAAAGATACTCGTTGCGACGCGCTTATTGGCTTGGCCCACCAATCCTGGACATCCTGTTCTGTAGGCTAGGCGGGAACCGACCACTGAATGGCCGTAGCTGACCTAGCAGTAAATTGTGAAAGAAAAGACGGATGTTGTGTTTTGTGATACAGAACAAAAAAAACGTCCTCCTTGCCACTTAAGATGCCCTAGGCAGAGGCTCGAGGCTCCGTGGACTGTAAGATTCAAAGAGTATATTGTAAAATGCACTGGCCTGTGCAACCGTAGGCCATCAACCGAAAGAGATTGTAGGCTGCTGTTGACTGTGATAATTGCCAATATGTAAACACTCTCGTCTCCAAGGACCCAGCCAGGTCTGACTCTCATTTGCGATCTAGATTCGACCACAGACCTCATTGGTATCATGCTCTAAAGCGCCGCCATGGCTCGAGCAATGCACATTCCCCCAGGCGTATGAATCGGATCTCGTGCTCATCTTTCTCTTTGGCTTTTATCGCCATCTGCCCGCATGGCTCCTCTCCGGCTGCACTCCCAGCACCCGCTAGTTTTCATATGGCCAAGCCCTTCTGACGACAATCGAGTTTATGGGCCCGTTACTATCTGATTATTTCCACTACCTGTTTGTACTCCACAGACCCTGTATTTGTTTCTTTTTGTTTGTGTTTCTTCACTTGCCTCGTGGCCGGATTTTCGTATTTTCTTGGAAAAAGAGCTGTCCGAATAAGGCACAGCGTCTGCAAGAACTATGGCGTTTATGGTCTATGCTGGGAGAGGATCGTCCTGCATATGCACGGGCGTGCACAGTCGTTTGTTGTTTTGCTATTGTTGTTATCTCTGCTTGGTTGCTTTTTTGGCGAGTGGTTGCTTTCGTTTCTTTTTGGGACTATTTCGTTTTCGTCTCTCGTGAAGTCCCGCACACTAGCTCAGGCCCCTAATATCATAGGCCCATAAGAGCGCCGTACCTGCGTCAAAGAAAGTAATCCCCCACCCACTTTTCCTCTTCGATTCCACCCAATAAACATGACCCCTGGGAATTGGTTCCTGCAGCCAAATTAAACATAAAGCACCATCGATATTACCAGTCAGAGAGACCGAGTTCAGAATAAAAGGAAAAGGCTTCTGAAGGTCGCAATAAAACGACGACATGCGTCGTACTCCGTACAGATCGCTTCTTGGGGACTCTCTGGCTCCTTCCCCGCCCGCCCCCTCCCCATTCCTTTGGTGGCGTTGCTGTTGTTGCACATGCTCGAGATGCTGTATCGCGCCTGCCGGCAGACGGTGTCACAACATGGCTTCCTGCAGTGAGAAGTTTTCCTGGGAAATGCGTCTCAGGGCGGCAGGTACGTTCTCTCGTTCTGTTCAGTATTTCGTGCCTGCAACACAAGTCAATACACTGCACTGCACTTGTCTATATTTATCTTTTGCCCCTCGCCCCTGAAGCGGCGCTGGTTTTGGCGGCCGTGCCCGCTTCTAATAGTGGCAACTGCCCAATGGCCGCTGAAGGGGACTTTTGTGCCACGAGAGGAAAAAGGCAACAGGAAACGAAGCCTTGTGAATGGGTGCAAGTCTTCAAAATATTACATAGTAACCCCCCGAACCAAAACACAGAGGGGACAAGCACATGGCAACTTATCGCAACCTGTTGCTTCCCTCCTGCACGGCTGTGCGCCACCTGCGCAACAATGCCCCTCTTGCATCTTGATTCTTGGCTTGTCGCCAATGGTGGCCAGACCCGACCGTTGACTAGGCCTTGGAAAAGGCTCAACGTCTGGCAAGAACCTCGAGAAGAGTGAAAGAAACGAGTTCTTCGTAAAAGACCTGCATGCGACTTGCACCAACTCGAGTCAAACTTGCAAGATTCAGAATAACGCAGTGCTGAGGTCGCCACCAAAACCACATACTCTCTAGACAGCGTGCCTTCCCCAACTTCACTCGCTGGACCCAATGCTGGTGTTCTGATTTGCTGCTCCTTTGCGCTTTCTCCACGCTTGTTCATCGTTCTTCCTTTTCTTTTTCTTTTCAGACGCTATTTTCGGCGCACCTGCCCCAAGTGGGTCGCCCACGCAACAAGCCCGTTCGAGAAAAGAACGAAATTATGGCAGCGAGGGTAGCAGGTGCGTATCGTGTCTTTTGCTGCCCAAGAACCAAATGTAGTCTACTCCGTACCATGGAGGACGCCTTCCGTCCCCTGGAAACTCGTATGCACCAGCAATCTGCATCTCAAATGGGCCCGCTGTGCTGCAATGCACCCCGTATCGTTCCCGCCGCTTGACCCTTCCTTCCCTTGTTTGTCCACTTGCCCACCAGCACTCGAGCAATTTTGCCGTTTTTCTTGGCGTCTCCTGGGTTGCTCTTTCCTGTTACGATCGTCGCTTCCCCTCTCCACTGACCCCTGCCATCAAGCAGCCTTTCTCCCTGCTCGTATCCCACCACAAGGACAGAAGCGTCCTCCTTTTCTCGAAGCCCCTTGGCGTCCGCCTCTGCCTCCTTTCGTTTTCTTTCCCTCTCTCCTTCGCACTGAGATCCAACCACAACCGGCTTCCGTCTTCGCATCAAATCCTCTGCTCGGTCGATCGCGTGCGCAGAGTGTATCTTGGACTGTGTATGATTTCTTTGTCTGAGCGAGACGGAAACGAAACACCGCCGAGCAAAACGGCCAAACAGCGACGTCTGCCAGAAAAAACGGAAACATCACCATCTTCAACTAAAAGTGCCCCAGAGCGTCATGAGCTGCATCGCACCCCTGCTCTTCCCTGCCCAACCCTGACTGGCATTTTGCACCTTGTCACAACCGGCTCGTCGACGTTGCGCTCTCTAATTGTCTTCCTTTTGCTTGTGCGCTGCCACTGGTACGACGATTTCTCAGTCAGGCTGCCCCTCGCCCCCTTCACCCCTTCAGATCGTCGTCACCAACGCCCTCCGTCTCTCAATCTCCATTCTCCATTCCAATCCATTCCTTCTCTCTCCCGTTTCTTGTTCCCTCTCCCAGTCTCTCTCACGTTGTGCACACCCGTCCTTAACCCCTGTTCCCCTTGGTTCGGCTGCGTTTTGCCCTCCCCCCTTTCTTTGTCCAGCAAAAATATTGGTACGATAGACGGGAGGGCTCTTTTCTTTGGTTTTCTTTTGTTCTTCTGCACGACGACAACCGCCTCGCCTTTTCTGGCACTGCCGCCCCTTCATTCGCTCGCGCCCTCAAACAGTCAACACACTCATTTCGATTTGCGACCCTTTTCCTTGTTTTCTTGTCAGCGCAACCGACGACTCTTTTCACTTTTTTTTCGCCTTTCATCGCTTTGTTTGTCATACTTCTTGACTGACACGCCCGTCGTTCTTCTCTTTCTCTCCTTTCTCGACATCGTGTCTCATCTTTTTTTTTTTTTTTTTTTTTTTTTTTTTTTTTTTTTTGAAGAGCCAGCATCTCGCGGCCAGGCCGTCGTCAACTAGCACAGTTCTGCTGCTTTTGCTTTTCGCCAGCTTTGCATTGTTGACCAAACTCGCTTCACGACCTGACAGGAAACGTCACGACAGCCGCTTGCCCGACGAAACAGATCCGCCCAGATCAAGACACGAAACGACCGCAGGACAGGTTTTCTTTCGCGCTCTTTCATTTTTCGTTCTCTTTCGGCAACGAACATACTATTTCTTGTTGAATACGACAGCTCAGTCGTCATCTGTTCACCATCGCGCCTTTTGACATCAATCGCTTTTTGGTTTTCGCTACTCATCTACATTTACCCGCCAGCCTTCGACCTGCGACTCATCCAAGAATACGGAGGTTACCCGTACGCATACTTCGAAGCCTTTCTTTTTCCCGCACGTCAATCCTGCATGATTCGACGCATTCTACCGTCTTCGCCTTGCCTTCTTCAACGTTTGGTCTGACTTCATCAATTCATGCAACGATAATCGACCATTAAAACAACCACAGATTATAACGGATCTCGCAAGAGTTATCGACAGGGAAACCGCCAGCATCTGTTAAAGTATTTTCTTTTTTCCAACGGTTGCTAAAACACACCCCAGCAAGCCACCATCGGATGTCACTGGCTTTGCATCGACCCGACAGTTGACACGCCTCTATGCATCATTTACTGTCACCCATTATCCAGCCTTTGCTTTTCCTGACATCGTTTGGCTCTTCTCGTTTGCTCAACTCAGTCACCCTGCGCTGAGAACTGTCGCATTTTCTTTGACGCTGCCGTCACTCCTTACTTGGCTGGTGCAGGACGCTTTCAGCTGATCTGGGCGGAGGCGCATGAGAATCTGTGTACCACTTCAAAAATAGATCGGGCGACACTGACGTTTTCCTCTTTCTTTTACCGCCTACACCGTCCATCGACAAGAAGAGGTTGTGGTTCTGGACAAAAATCAGTCGAATCTTGGCATGCCCGAGCCGTGAGAGGAAGTCGATTTTACCGTTTACTTTTAACTTGTTGTCGACCAGCAGATTTGTCTGGGCTTGACAAACTCGATTTTTTTTTTTCTTTTCCCGCAAAACCATAAGCACCAAATCACACAACACCACTTACACGCAGCAAAAATGACTGCCCCAAGACCAAATTTTATCGACCTGCGGTCACAGTCACAGACATCACTCTCGCGGCCGCTCAAGTCGCCTCGTCTTCATGTCGCCGGCGAGGCCCCTCCTGAACTCTCACCCCTTGATGCATTTGCGCTTCAGAGCCGCATGCTAGCGAAGCAGCTGGAAGAGAGTGCAAAGGCTGACAAGAGAGTGAGTCGTCTGCCGCCATTGACGATGGCAAGTCCACTTGTTGTGCAGGGCCGGTCAGAATATTTTCGTTCTCTGTCCTACGACTCCTACTCTGACAACGAGAATGGCGAGTCGTCAAACCAAAATCAAAATCAAGCGAATTCCTCGGCTTCATCACAACCTATCACACCTACTGGCTTTGGTTCAACACCCGAGGTCGAGGAGCCTGCTGTGCGACCAAGGTCAATGCACCCTCGTATGAGCCGTATTGCTCCAAGCCCGGACGATGATGAGGCGTTGCCGCCACCTGTACCAGCATATGCCCGCGAACGAGAAAGAATAATGCGGACGAGATCGGGAATTATTGAAGCGGATGAGGAGGGAGAGCCTAACTTGTTCGGTGCACGGCGAGACCGGTCACCATCTCCATTCGCGGATGATATATCTGAGACACAGCAACAGCAAAAGACTGCGCCATCTATTCAGGAATCGGAAGTATCCGAGACCGCTTCAGAGCCGAAACTTCAGCCAGAATCCCAGCAGACTTTGCAAGCCCCCGATCTGGTCCCTAGATCGGCATCATCACAAGACCTTCGGTTGCGCCAGTTAACGCCTGAACCGCCACAAGCCTCTATCCTGGCGAAGCCCAAGCACAACCTGCCGCCACTCCAACAAACGATTCCCTACCACCAAATGCCGGCCTCTCAGCCATCTCCTTACACACCCTCCGGCCTGAATCCCCTGACGCAATCACCCGAAAAGCACCCTGGTTACGCGGGCTCCAGAAACACGTACGATCCCTTGTCCGGAGGTCTCGCTCCGCCACGACCCCTGTTCCCGAAACGGTCGTCAAGTATCTTGTCTTCATCTCTGGAGACGACAGACGAGGATGGCCACGGCACCATGTCCTCTTCTCTCCATTCTCTGGGTGGTGCTCCGCGGAAGTTGTCCAACAGTAGTGGCGTGAGCGGCATGGTTTCGCCGGGCTATGGCTCTTTTCACAGATCGCCGTCTTTCGGTTCGGACATGTCCGCGCCTTTGCCACGGCCGTCTTTCAACTTCTCGCGCCCTCTCAGTCGGGTTGGCACACCAGGTTTGGAAAGCCCTGCTCGCCAAGCATCTTCGGACAGCCACACATCTTACAGCCAGTCGTCTCTCGTCCTTGCCGACGATACTGCCAACACGCCGGTTAGCATGCATAGCGAGGGCTTTCCGGATCCCTCAGGCTCGTATACATCTGCACCTGATAATGGCCAAGCAGGAGCATCGTCGTACATCTACTCCAAGTTCACCTTGCCACGTGGTAAGATGCTTCAGCGGTCGGCCAATCAAACTTCGGACAACGTGCCTCCAGCTACATCCCAATGGGAGCAATCGATTGCCCCGCCGAACATGTCAGCACTTCCCCTTGGTGGCCAAGCGCCACCGTCTCCACCAACTCGCCCGTCCAGCTCGGGTGGCGGATCTTTCGCGCGGCCATCTCTGGAGCGCACGAAGCTGAGCACCGAGATCCTGGCCCCTACCTCTCAGCCGTCACCGAACCCTAGTCGGCCTTCAACTGAAGGCGGGCGGTCGTTTGAAGACACACGAGGCCGGCCCTTGATTGCCCACTCGCAAGAACCTCCTTCTCGTGGCAGGACGCCCATGTCTGTGACGACGACAAGCACAGGTGGTACTACTGACTCCAACGCCACTATCAAGCCTCGGTCGATGCACTCGCTGGCTTCTGCTGTTGATATTCCTGCAGAGGAGCATGTTGACAAGGCCATCAAGCTTCACGAACAGGGTCTCCTCAACGAGTCAACTTACCACCTGCGCCATGCCGCTCGCCAAGGTCACCCGACTGGTATGCTGCTGTATGCTCTTGCCTGTCGTCACGGTTGGGGCATGCGTGCCAATCCGAGAGAAGGTGCCGAGTGGCTTCGCAAGGCAGCCGACTGTGCCAGCATTGAGATTGCCGATGACGAGGCGCTTCTCAAGGAGGGTAAGAACGTCAATGCCCTGGAGCGTAAGACACGCAAGGCCCAGTTTGCTCTCAGCATCTATGAGCTGGGTGTCAGCTATATGAACGGTTGGGGCATTGAGCAGGACAAGGCTTTAGCCCTTCGCTGCTTTGAGATTGCCGGTTCATGGGGCGATGTGGATGCCCTTGCCGAAGCCGGATTCTGCTATGCCCAAGGCATCGGCTGCAAGAAGAACCTGAAGAAGAGCTCCAAGTTTTACCGTCAAGCCGAGGCAAAGGGCATGAGCATGGTTGGCAACAGTTGGTATGTATATCTATACAATGCTGCTTGGATCGATAAAGTATAATTTACTGACAGAGTTTTCCAGGATCCACAAGTCCAAGTATAATGACGACAAGGAGTCCATCAAGTCTCCCAAGTTCAGCAAAGATGAGAAGGCTCGGTCCAAGTCCCGGTCCAGAAACATCTTTGGCATCAAGCACAGCTCATGAGTCGTGGTGCTGTTAATTGCTGAGCATTTCCCTTTTTCGCTTCTTACACACTCGTTCTTCCCTTCTTCATCATACACCCTTTTTCATACCCTTTTTCAAACTTCATGTCATGTTCCATATCAGTCATGATTTCGAGACGACGATTATGCTGCAGTTCTTACTTTGCCTGCCATTTGCCATCTGCCATTATTTGTTACTTTTTTTACCTTTTTCATCACACCAATTCATGGATAGGAGTTAATTATTAACGGGTCTCTAGTCTCCTGCCCCTTTCATTTCTGCCTCTCATTACACTACCCATTTACGAACCAGACGCATAGGCGTACTATTTTATTGTTTAGTTCTAGTTCTCCATTCTTTTATACATCTTGGAACACCAAGTCCAAGAGGTCCGGACAAAAGAAATACATTTCTTTCATCACTGTTTATATGTTTTGTGTGGATAGAAAATATTAGGCGATCTGCTACGTGTGGATTGCCATTTGCTTTTAGTTTCTGTATCTTTTATTCAATGCTATGCTGCCACTGCCACTTCGACAGACAGCGTTTATTCCATAAAAACCCGTCTCGAAAGTACTGGCGATTGCTCCTCATATAACCTCAATAACAACTTGTTAATACTTCACTTTTGCTTCAATGATGTTATTTGTAACTAATTAAAATGGTAATACACTGGATTGGAACATCGAAGTCGTAACTAAGTCGATCAAGAAAGCATGAGTCGCCGGTGATCGTTTATCTGAACGCTTCTCGTCGCCTCTCCTTTACCGACCGACCTTTACCGCTATATGCGCCATCCACGCTCTGAAATGACTCGTGGTATACCCACCGTTCCTCGGCTCTCACGCGTCTGTCCTTCATGGGTCGACCTCCATTGACTCGATCTCCTCGCTCTGTTCCGGCAGGTCGTGGACAGTGACAAAGTTGCCCATGTCCTCCTTGCGGATTGTGATTTTCTCGTTGAGCACGGCCGTCGTGCCCCGCGGGAATACGTAGTTGCGCAGCTTGGGCACCCGCTCGTTGGGGCGGATGTAGTTGCGCAGCAGCGTCGTCTTGTCCTTGGTGATGACCGCCACGTCGACGTTGCTGCCAGAGCCCAGGTCGTTGAAGATACCGGCCTTAATCGCCTCGCTGCACAGCTCCACGGCCTCGTCGCGCGTCAATGCCTGCGGCTTCCACTTGGTCTCGAACACAGACATGGCCGCCAGCGAACCAGAGCCCATTGTCACGTACGGTAGCTTGTCTGTGCTACCGTGTGCGTGCACCGTAAAAAGATGGACGCCCGTGGGATCAACACCGGCCACTACAAGGTAGGCGCCAATGTGGCCCTGGTACCGGAAGAGGTGCTGCTTGAGCATAGTCATGCAGGTGACGACGCGGGGCTTGCGGCCTGTGGACAAAGAGTGCAGCTCGAGCTGCGACGAGATGATGGCGGTCGTGAACTCGGTGTCGGCGGCGGTACCAGCACCGGCACACCAAATCTGGGGAGCAATGTAGTGCAGCTTCTCGCAATTCTTGTCGGCAACAATGGGGCCGGACGTGGCACGAGTATCGGCAGCAATCTAGGTCAAGAAATGTGTCAGCCAGCGTTCAAATGTTTGCAGGCAAGGCCATAAGACATGAAGGAAACCTACCACAACGCCGCCGTCAAAGATACAGCCAACAATCGTTGTACCAGTGCTTGTCGCCTTTGGCAGGGGCACACCGCGGGCATGCAGCGCCGCATTGCGGTTGTAGTTGGAGAAATCGAAGCCGGGCATGGTCACGGATAGAGATGGAAATATGGGGGAGAGGTGATGAGAACGGATGGGGGGTCCGTCTGGATGCGAAAGGCGAGCCCGTGGACAATTGGTGTGCTGTTGTCGTTGGGGGATTGTTTCCGTCGGCTGAGAAGGAGACGAAGGTTATCGAAGCTCTACCTGAAGCCTGTCGGTTCGGTAAATAATCGACGATTGCAATTGATGGTGATTCGAGGGTGGTCGATAAGGGATGGAGGTTGTCGTTGTGGAGGATGTTTGGTGCTGATGGTTTGGTGGTGCCGTCTTGCCTCGCTGCGTTTCGCTGTGCCTTTGCCTACACTCCAGATGACGAGGCTAAAAAGCTGCCTTCCAACCTCCAGTGGTGCCAATAGCTTGAGACGCGCCTTCCCCCTTTGCCTAGAGAGAAGCAGCACTACGGCACTCTAATTGGCCTGTCGAGAGCTAGCGACCCACCGTGCTTTGCCAGGCCCAAGCTATTGCACGTGACCCTGCCTGGCGAGTCCAGGGGAGAATTCAGGTGGCCAAAGCTTGGTTTGCTGGGCTGCTGGCTGGTCGTCGCGGCACCGCGTCTCACTAAGAAAAAAGTTGACGGACAAGCAAAAAAGGGCAGGCACGACAATAGACAAAGCGAAAGGCGCCCAACATAACAGCCCTTTTCGACTACCACCTTCCCCTCCAACAATATCTATATCATACGGAAAGAGCGACTGGTTTCTTTCCACCGCTTCTTCATTCCATCCCACCACCCACTTCTTCAGGGGTGGGAGCTCTTTTCTCGCATCGCGACCCCATCACCGCAACAAAACATCACGACTGGGTGTCACGCACAGCTTGCTGTTGACAACTGACGCCTTCAGTCGACAACAACACACAAACCTACAACCCACGCCTGATCGAAGCTGCCTCCCTCTCCACAAGGACCCTCAACCGCGTTTCTGGGTAGCTATCCAGCGACCAGGTTGCGGCTACAAATGGCCTTCAGCAGCTTTGGCGGCCTGGGAGCCGCCGCCGGTGCTGCAGCTGGCGGCGGCGGAAAGGCAACGCAGGGCCAAGATCTGGAGCTGATCCAGACTGAGGTAAGTATTTTATGTTATCTGGAGATAGCGGGAGGTGATAGAAGACATGGAGAAGCTTCATGCTAACACTTTGTTTAGGGCCTTGGCTTCCTCAGTCTCTCCGGTGAGACGAAGCTCCAGTTTGTCTCGAAATGGGCCGAGCCCCCACTACCGACTGCCTCCCTGATCAGCATTGCCTCTCGCAAGGGCCTTGTAGCGGCCGCGGGCCCCGATGCCGTCCATGTTGCGACCACCGACTCCGTACGGAAGGCCATCACGGCTGAGGGCAGCGGCGATGAAGACAACGACATCCGGCCATTTACACCCCAGTTCAAGCTTCCGATGCCAATGCGCGTGTCGCAGCTCGCCTTTACCGCTGATGAAACCTACCTTATCCTGTCGGCCGAGACGGGCGGCGGCCTGGCTGTCTATGACGTTCAAGCGACGGCGCAGAGCGGCAGCACCCAGGCTGCATTTGAGCTATCCACCAACGGCGACACCCTGCGCTCTCTTGTGTGCAACCCGATGGCCGACAAGGCTGAGCTCTGTGCGCTAGTCACGGCGAACGGCAGTCTGCTCATGGCTGACCTCAAGCAGCGGTCTCTCCGCAGCGGCCCCAGTGGCCAGCCTGTCCTTCGTTCGCAGGTGAGCTGCGCCGCCTGGAGCAGCAAAGGCAAGCAGATTGTTGCCGGTTGCGCCGACGGCTCGGTCTATCAGATGACGCCGGACGGCCAGGAGAAGGCACATATTCCCAAGCCACCGCAGCTGGGTGACTACTACGTTGCCTCGATTTCGTGGCTTGAGAATGATGTCTTCCTTCTCGTCCACAACCCGACTACGCCAGGAGACCCGTCAGCATACCACCTTGTCACACGGTCCAAGAACGGCACGTCGTACGACTTCACATATCAGAAGCTCAACGACCCTGTCGAGCCCTTTGGCGACAAGTCACCCTACCACACAATTCTCCGCCTCCGCGACTTTACACCAAACCTGCAGGATTTGCTGCTTGTCTCATCGACGGCTGTTGAGAACATCGGCCTCCTTACCCGGTCCAAGTCACCACTCGCCTCGAACGTCCCGGCCGAGAAGATCACAGGCGTTTTCACAACAACCGAGCTTGCAGATGACTCCAGACGTGCACAGCTGCCAATGTCGGCCGATTACAATGACACGTACCCTATCGGTGTGGCATTGGACTTGTCTAGCACGGAGAAGGTCCCGAAGCCCATCCCCACAGATGAGATGGACGAGTCTCCCGGACCGCTTCCTGGCCTTTGGGTGCTTAACAATGAAGGTGTTCTTGTCACGTGGTGGATTGTCTACAACGAGTCCATCCGTCAGGGCACAACGTATCCTGGCCTAATTGCAGCTGGCGGTGGAGCTGTTCCTGCCGCTGCAACGACTCCCACAGCTGCAGCATTCTCTTCGCCCAAGCCGTCAGCGCCGGCCTTCGGGACAAGTGCTACGCCAGCGAGCCCTGCTCCCGCTTTTGGTGGAACGACGGCCCTGGGATCCAGCTCGTCTCCATGGGGCCAGGCAGCTGGCGCCGCCTCCAATGCATCACCCGGCCGAGCGCCCGCTTTTGGTGCGCCTTCCACCTTGGGCGGCTCAGCTTTTGGTGCGCAAGCTGGCCTCGGCGCAAAGGCCTCTCCCTGGGGTGCTGCCGCCTCTGGTAGCACACCCGCATTTGGTCAGTCCAGCTTTGGCTCTGCACCGGCCACCGGTGCTGCACCAGCCAGCGGCGGTTTCTCTGCATTTGCGAGTAAAAACAATGCATCGCCTTTCGGAAGTGCTGCCGCCTCGACCGATAAAGCCACGAGTGCAAGCCCGTTTGGGGCCTTTGGTTCGTCGAGCAAAACCGGCTTCGCGTCTCTTGGTTCGGGAACGTCTGGCGGTGGAAGTATTTTCGCATCTTCGTCGGCCGGTAACAATACCTCTGCCTTTGGCGGCACTGGTAGTAGTGCCTTTGGCGCCCCCAGCACGGAGAGCAAAGGCTCCGTCTTTGGTGCTCCAGCAGAGAAAGCGAGTGGTACTAATGGAACGTCTGCTTTCGGATCGTCCCCCTTCGTTCTCGGCACCACTTTCAAGGCAGATCCTGCTACGGCCAACGACAACGAAAAGACACCTCAAAAGAGTGGCAGTCTATTCGGCAGTGGTTTCGGTCTGTCCCTGACGGACACGGCTAAGAAGACGTCTGCCGATCAGAAGGACCAGGATATGGATGCCCCGACGCCGACAGCCCCCACTCCAGCTGCTACGGAGGCGAAGCCTGCAGCTGGTCTCTTCGAATCAACAACACCAACGACAACTCCAGCGCCTGCAGGATCTCGGTTCTTTAGTCCTGTCACAAGCAACGACAGTCCCGCGCCAACGTCGCTCTTCGGAAAACCCTCCACCGGTACAACTACTGGCACTACGTCTCTGTTTGGAAAGCCCTCGGGGACGACGGCTGGGACGACTGAGGGTACGACCTCTATGTTTGGCAAGCCTTCGGGGACATCGACCGCCTCTACATCTCTTTTCAGCAAGCCGGCAGATTCTACGACACCCTCGACGTCCATTTTCAGCAAACCAGCAGGATCCACGCCCGGCTCGTCGCTCTTCGGGAAGCCTTCTTCGTCCACTACCGGCGGTGGCCTCTTTGGCCAATCTTCCGGAAGCGGCTTGTTCAGCAACCTTGCAAAGAAGGATGACGACAACAAGGCAACCGCGACTAAGGAAACGGATGCCGCAAAGGAAGCCGATAGCAAGCAGCAGCCCGAGCAGAACGCGCCTCTGCCGCCCGATACCATCAGTAAGGACCCTTACCCGCTTGGGGACTCATCTTCTTCCTCGGGCGCATCATCTATCCAATCCAGACAATCCGCACACTCTCCTCCCGCTCACGTCACCAATCTCCCATCTAACAATGCTCCAGAAGAAGAAGACGCTCCCCTGCCGCCTCTGCCGCCCAATCCGTTTTCCTCCAAGGCCAAGAAATCGAGCAGCCCAGCAGAGCCCCCTTTGCCGCCGCTACCGTCGCTACCTAACCCTTTCGCGTCGAAGCCGAAAGCAAAGGAGCCGGCCGAGCCTCCTCTGCCTCCGGATCCGTTCACCAAGCCCAAAGCAAAGACCGAAGCAACAAACCCTGCAGCAGACATCCCCGAAGATGCCCCTCTTCCCCCAGATCCGTTTACCAGCAGCACCAAGGCCAAGGTGGCCCCCAAAACCGAGAAGCCGCCAGCCGGCACGTCGACCTTGTTCAGCAGCAGTCTTAACATGCCCAAGGCCGGCTCCAAGACTGATAAGCCGGCAGCAGGTACTTCGAGCCTGTTCAGCAACCTGAAGCCGTCTTCAGCGTTTGAGGCATCCAAGTCCATCTTCTCGTCGTCGGCGACCATTAAAAATGATCCCGGAGTGGACAACCCATTTGCAAACTTGAAGCCTCCCCCGTCGCCCTCTACTGACGAATCCGAAGAGGACGATGAGGATGATGAGTCTGAAGAGGGTGTTGAGGAAGGCGCCGAGGAGGATGAGGAGAACGAGGAAGAAGAGGAGGAGGAGGAAGAGGGTGTGGAAGAGCACGAGGAGGAGGAAGACGATGAGGGTAGCGGCACGGATGTGGGCAAGGATTTGAGCCGGTCTACAACGGGCTTTGTCCAGACCCCCAGCTTCACCACACACGGTTCGTTCACCACTGTTGGTGCCAACGATGCCGCTTCCAGCCCGGTCTTCACTCAGGTCGAAGCACCCAGAACACAGCTCTTCGGGCAGCAGCCGTCATTGCGGCCGCACCGCCACCAGGAGACGAGCCCTCGGTCACCCAGCCCGCAGCGCCCTCCGGCCAAGCCGCAAGCCGGCGTTGCTGGCCGTCTTTTCCGCGAAGATTCGCAGCGCTCATTTAGTGCTCCGGGTATGGCTTCACAGCTCTTGCGTGACTCGTCCCACCAGGGTCGGCAGCCAGCTGTGGCTCCTTCTGCTGGTCAAGGCTTTGGCGGCGGCGGCAACCTCTTTGCCAACCGGCGCGTGCCCTTCGACTCAAACCTCGAGGAGCAGAGGAAGGCGGACGAAGCACGTGCAGCAGCCGCGGCGGCTGCGGCCAAGGAGCTTGTGCAGGAAGACAGCTACGACGTTATGGACCGAGAGCTGGACCAGCCGCTAGCCCCTACTCGCCAGCTGGCCGAGTGTCTGTACATTCTCGATTCTGACATTTCTGGCGGCGATACCGTGGCGTCTCAGGTGGAGGCGGTGTACCGGGATATAAACCGCATGGTTCTCGTGCTCAAGCTGAACGGGCGCAACATTGACGCGTTCCTCCGCGGCCATTCGCAGGTCGACCGTAAGACGGAAGAGGACCTGGATGATGCCGACGGCTGGGTCCTGTGTGACGTGGACGCTCTCGGAGCGATTGTCAGCCGGGATCTTCCCACCAAGCTCCGCCAGTCGCGCGTCAAGGACGAGAGCGAGATCCTCGCCAGCTCCGAGGCCCTGCTCAAGGATGCCAGCCGGCTGCAGGTGATGCACGATGACATGGTGCGAATCATCCAGTCGCAGGCCAGCCCCGACCAGGTCGCAGCAGCCCGTTCGCTGCCGCTAAGTGCCGAGCAGGCCACGCAGCAAAACGACCTGCGCCGGACGTTCACCAAGTTCATGGAGCGCCTTGTCGAGGCCGAACAACAGCTGGTGCTGCTTCGCACCAAGATTTCATCGCTCGCTGCTGCAGCTGCTGGGTCTAGCGGTGCCAACGGCCGCGGCTCGCCGGTCCCGACCGTGGACGCAGTCATGCGGACGATTGCACGCATGACGGCCATGGCAGAGAAGCGCAGCGGCGACATTGACGTGCTTGAGGCCCAGATCCGCAAGCTCAACCTCAACCCGCGCAGCCGCGAGGGGTCCCCCTTCTCGACGCCGCAAAAGCAGCAGCAGAAGCGGTCGTCGCTCATCTTTGCACCTGGCGGCAGCGCCCAGCGGTCAGCTCAGCGGTCGTCTGCGCTCTTCTCATCACCGGGCTTGTCAGCCCAGGGCACTCCGACGCGGAGAAAGCTGACTGGCTACACAGACGCCGAAAAGGACCAGCTGCGGCAAAAGAAGGCCGGCAGACAGCGCACACTCGACCGGTTGCAGAAGATCCAGCAGTCTGAGGGCCCGCGTTACATGCCCATGGATGAGTAGGACGATCTACGGAAGTGGCTGCGAAGCTAATGGCGGGGCAGCATGGAAGGAAGGAAGAGAGAGGGCTGGCATGTATGAGATACGAAGTGATATTCTGGAGGATAAGGGATTATTGGGGTGTGATTGAGTCATTTGTAGCACTATTGTTAAATCAAAATGGACAGCATTTAATTAGGTATTTCAAGTCTTTTATTTTCATTATCATTCTATACTCGCGCTACTCGAGCTATTAATGGTGATATCCAATGTACGTCGTCCGTGCAGTTCCGTAGCCAATAAACCAAACAATAGACAAAATCAAAGCGATCGCGGTAAATACAGATGCGAGTCGCTATCCTAGCAGCACCAAATTAAGGACATGGCCGTCCCTCCGTATATATACTATTTCCTGTTCCAAGACCAAGCTTTTTGCTTTAGTCTTTCTCCTTCGTTCTTTAAATGTAGCCGTTGAGACTACTCAGTCTTTTAATCGCTCCTTGCCGGGAAGATTGTTGAGCGCATCGCGCACAAGGAAGCTAGACGGGTTGTTAGAAAGGATTTAATGGCAGAATAGGAAATGCACATTCACAAAAGGCAAACTTACTTGTACCACAGAATGGTGGGCCCAATGGTGCCCAGATGCCACAGCGAGTGCGCGTCAAATACACCCCAGATGGGCGAGAAATCAAACATCTCGAGGCTCATAGCCAGCATTACCCAGGCTACCGCAATACCGGGCCAAACGGCCCAGAAGCGCCGCGTACGCGTCCAGTTGCGATACGAGAACCAGCTCCACAGCGCGTTCTGCACGACGCCGCAAGCCACATTGGCGGCCATGTTGTAGCCATAGTCCCAGCGGATCAGCGTCAGGAACCCGACGTGCGCCAGGTACAGACACGCACAGATGGCTGTCCAGACACTGCGCACCGACTTCTGCTGGGGCAGGTCGAGGCGGAAGACACGCACCACGGTGAAATAGAGACCGTACAGCACAGAGGCGCCGGCAGCAAAGTAGTCGAGGCGCTCGGTCAGGACAAAGTCGCGCGTGTGGAAGATGGAGCTGAAGATCCACGAGGCCATGCCGACAGTCCCAAAGCCAATGTACCACGGCCGCAGCGAGTAGGTCGGGGGCACCTGGCGACGCAGATGGCGCAGGCCGGCGACATGGGCCCAGAGGTTGCCGAGCGAGAAGATGACGGACGCAGGCTCCTGGATGCCCCAAAGCCGGAAGAAGGGCCACTTTCCGTGGAACTGGACGATGTTAACCCCCGCGGCGAGACGGTGGCCAGTGATGATACGCTGGCAGGTCTGGTCGCATTCGCTGGCGCAGTCCCAAAGGAGGAGGCGGAGGTGAAACGCTGTTGTCCAATAGGCACTGGTTAGCTTCAAGATCCTTCTTTATCGTATGTTCTCCGGGCAATTTCTCTTTCTGTTTTGTTCGTGGGGTTTGGGTTCAGGTGTAGAAATGGGCCTGGCAGTCTTCGGTCGAATCACGTACGAATAGGTGTCGGTGATTTGTTCGGGCCGCAGTTCTCTGCCTTGCAGACCTGTTGTTCGGGCGTATTGTTAGCTGCTGGAACTCCATTCAGCCAGACAGTCCATGGCCGTATCATACCTCGAGACATTCGCGAAACTCGGGAAGACGGTCGCCCACAGATGCCGCGACGCCGGGCAGGATTGCCAAAACCACCACCAGCACCGCAAGCAGCACGAACGCGCTGGCTGGCAGACCGCGCGTCGACCCTGATAGCATCGTTCTTTTATTTCTAGTTGTCGTTGTCGTCCAAGAGAAGTATGGGGAGTGGGTTTTGCAAAAGTTGAAGTCGCAAGATGGGCCGTTGGCTCTCCTACTTCTCCTAAACGGACTTGCCGAGTCGTGGGAAGCTTTGCGCCGGTTCGTTGTAGATTCGCGGTTGACACGGGACGTAAGCTCGTTGAAGAGAAGATGGTGACGAGGAGTAAGAAAAAGCGAAGAGTAAATCGCTCCCAAAAAAATCCTCAGGGGCGCCAATGGACCCCCTTCTATGTCGTACTCCGTATCTTTGTTGCTGTTGCAAGCACAATGTAGAGAAGGAGCGATGCAAGGAGACGGTGCAGTTGCCAGTTTTCGGTATTTTAATTGCCATTCGCGCTCTCCAAAAAAAAGACGCGCCAAAATGTTTATTTTTGGCGGCCCCGCCCTGTGCCGTCTTATCCCTTTCCCCTGAGAAATAAGCTGGGATCTCAGTGAGGGAGCAGGCTCTGTTTACGGAGTATTAAGCTTTCTGTCCGGTGAGTCGCTAATTGGCTGGCGGCTGTCTGCTGGTTGTTGGCTCCAAATGCTCCGCGCTAATATCCAAGGGCAGGAACCACGCAAGTAACTCGACTCTTTTAAGACCAGCCGTCTTGCACATGACAGAAGCACGAAGTATCTTTGCTTACCTGAGACACCATATATTCTTAACTTATAACCCAAGGCCACATTTTCATCGGTAATATAGTCACACGGTATTCTTCTTCTTCTCTTTCGTCTTCTTCCAAGTCAAGATATCCCAAGTCGCATCCAAATGTTTGTGCATTTTCAAAATATCTATGTCGTTTGATATGTAAAAGTAAAAGTAAAAATAAAAATAAAATAAAATAGGAGAGCAGGTGACCCGGTCTGATGCGCCGAATATACCAGACGGCCCAGTGGTGAAGCCTTGCCCGAAGAAGCGAAAAGTAAACAAAAGAAAATTTGGTCAAAGAAGGAAAGCGCCAACTGAAAAGTGCAGGCGTGTTCTCACTATGAGTCCGCCTGCTTCTCCTCTAGCGACGGTATTGTTCGTTGGTAAAAAGTGTAAACACCACAGGCTCTATCGTCCTCGAGAAAGGAAATGGAGGAAATGAAGAAGAGATAAATGCGCGGGAAATGGTCATGGGAATGCACGTCGCGTGCTTCTCAAGCTCCATATCCATATCCAAATCCAAATCCAAATCCACAATAATAATAATAAAAAAAAAAAAGAAATAAAGAAGAAAAAAATGCCGGAGCAAAGGCACCGTCAAGCTGACAATCTGTGTGGCGGTGTATCTGCAAAGGGAAGAAAAGTGAAAATAAAGTTCCATCCCAGTAAGGCTGCACACTATAGTGCTGCTTTCACTGCAAAGGGATGGCAAAATAATGAAAATGAAGAGTAGGAGAGAAGATAAAATCAAACAGAAAAATAGCATCCCAGCATGTCATCTAATCTGGTCGTCATGTCGTTTGTTCATAAAGTTTTCGTAACAGAGAACCCGGCCGTAAATCGAAAAAAGGTAAATCGTAACATCCGAGTAAAAAAAAAGAGAGAGCGAAAAGCAAAAAGGGATGATATGGTAAAATAAAATAGAAAGAACACGCCTCGCCATGCCCATCAATAGTACAGTGATGAAACGGAAAGGGAAAGAGAAAAAAAGTCCTGTCATGAGGAGGGGGTCCAGGAAAATGCCATAACATAATAGCGACAGGGATATGAGGCAGTGTATCCAAATCAAGATATAGAGCACGGCACACTCAGCTGGGCGAGTCGGGCCGGAGGCGTTGGTTGTCGTTCCGGCTGTTCAGCTCACGCAAGCGCTGGTCAATGTATGCCAGGCGAGAGGCCAGGTTGGTTGGCGCCGGGACGGGCTTCGTCTGAGACCGTTGCACTGTAGCAAACGGTCGGCCAACGATAGCCATGTCGAGGTTGGTAGGTTGCGAAAAGCGGTTGGGAAAGCTAAAGCTAGTGTTGTTGCCGGGCAGCGAGGTGAATGGCGAGCCCAGACGCGCCGGGGGTTGCAGTGGTGCAGCATCCAGAAGGCCAGGTACATGAGGCCGCTGGGGTATTGGTGGAGACACATGTTGCTGGGAGTGCAAATCAAACCCGTCTAGGGAGCGAGACTCTGACGAGCCACTTGCCAGCTGGGGTGCTGATGATGATGATGTCAGAGCCGGGAGCGCCTCCATTCTTGGGACGAAAAGCTCTTCATTGTGCGAGGCATTGGATGAGCTAAAATCCGCAATGTGGCTATCAATGCCCACAAAATCGGCAGACGGTTCCGTAAAGAAATCTGAGGCCAGGCCAGGGCGTCTTCTGAGGTCCTGGCTGAGGTGCTTGGTGCGACGCTTCTGTGTGCCAGATCGGCTGAGCCGGACAGGCGACTGCAAGGAACGACGAGGGCCAACAGTGTGGGGCTGGCGCGAGTTCGACGTGGAGAGGCCAAGAATGGCAGCAAGAGAGCTGGACGAGCTGGGACCATAGCTCCGGGCTGTGAACGGCGAGCCAAGGCGGCGGCGTTCAGCAAATGACGGCTCCTCTGCCTCAATAGCAGAAGCAAGCCGGCCGGAAAAGTCTTGGGCTGTGGCAGTAGGGGCGGCAGGAGCAAAGTCGCTAGCGGCAGTCGACGATGCCAAGGTAGCATCGAGACTAAACGGCGGAGCAGCATTGAAGCCATGAGGCAGGTCAGATCCAGAGCGAGTCAGCTGAGCAAGAGGACCCTGCGGTTGCATGGTCTCCGACGTGCTGAGGGCCAGCGACATAACCATGTCGTGGGTAGCAAAGGTGGAAGATGACCCAGAAGCACCAGGTGTGACACGCATATTGCGATGACGGGTAGCAGCAGTCTGCGTGAAAGGGGTCGGGCTGCGCGACATGTACTGTAAGCCACGAGCGCCACCGCCAGGCGTTGCTGCCTTTTTCCGGCACAGCTCACGCAGATGAGAACGGGTAGCAGCGTTTGTAAACGGCCACTCCATAAATGTGCCGTTGACATTGTTCTCCGTAGCCGTAGGCGTGCTGCTGCCACTCTTGCTCGCGGCATCGTCAGTCTGTGCACTGCTGCCGGCAGTCGTGGTGGTGGCTGCAGAAACAGGTGCAGACACCGCCGGAGGGAACGTAGTGGCAGCGTCAATGGTTGTGTTGTTCCCGGTGCTGCTTGCACAAGGCTTGACAACCGCTTTTGCTCCCTTCCAGCTTCGCTTTGCTTCACGTGCCACGCGCAAAAGCACGCCGTGAGGGGGGACGCAACTCTTGCCCACCCGAAATGGTGTAACCTTGGGGTCCTGCAGGTACAGAATGTAGGTCGCCCAAAGGTGAGCGCTCATGGCATTGGTCCACGCAGCTTTTCTGGCATGCCGTTTGTGGTTGGATGTCGCGTTATCATCAGTGCCATAATCCACGTTGCTACTGAACGTGCCTCCAGTTGCAGAATTTCTGCGCAGCTCGTTCAGGTGGCCACCAAGGCTGGGCTTTGACCTGCCAGAAACATCCTCCTCGGGGCTAATACAATGCTCGTCGTCAGATAGCTGGGAGAACCGACTAAAAAGCGACGACGAGCTCGTTTGCGTAGAACGTGCGGTCGACGGACGGCTCGAAGAGCCGCACTCGGGATCGGGGCTTGATTCAGTCGAGCTGCTAAAGACAGAGTCGATGGACCAGTTCGGGTATCGTGACGGGGATGTCGATGGCGCGGCGCCCGGTGCAGGCGTCTTCGGAGGCGAGAAAGTGCTGCGAACACGAACACTGAGAAAGTTCTCATTTATGCTGTCGGTCGGGAAAAGGCTCAAGACGCGTTGTTGTTGATGTTGTGGCTGTTGAGGGGCCTGATGAAGACCAGGGAAACTATGGTCCTCCTGGTCTGGAATTTCAATGCTGGGGATGGGAACATCGGCTGCTGCGACAGACGCCAGAAAATTCTGTGTAGGTGCAGAAAGGCGAGGAACGGCACGTCTCTTCAGACGCAGCCTTGGGCGCGGCGGCGAAGGGGGCTGCACAGCAGTCGCGTCTGGTGGAAAAGTCGTAGCGGTGGGCTCTGGTGTTCTCGGGCCAGCAGGATAGCCTGCCGACGAACCAGAGAACGGGGTAGACATTGTTGCGTTCCTTGTGCAGGAAGAACCTGACTAGCACAAGATTTGACGTCGATGCGCGTGTTGCATGAGTAAACTCTGAAGTGAAAAATGTGCAAATCGGTTTCTTGGGGTCGATGTGGTGGAGTTGGAGGCGTCGCGAGGGAGAACGGAGCGATGAAGTGAGTCTCTAAAGGGAGACTGCTGTTTGCTGAAGAAGAGGCGGTGGACCGATCGTCGGGCAAAAAGAGACGTTAAAATTTCTTGGAAATGGAGAGTGCGACAGAGAGAAGAATATGGGAAAGGTTAATGCGGCCGTGTGTGAAATGAAGCCGTAGCCGTCGAGTGCAAAAGGTAATCGCGATGGAGGGTGCAGGAAAAGGCGCAACGGCTAAATTGGGGCCCTGGATGCAAGAGAAATAAGAGTGCCGCGAAAACGTGCAGAAGGGTAAAAATGCAAAGGGGGCCAGATAGAGTGGTGGAAAATGCGGTGGCTGGGAACCGGAACCACAACCGAGTTTGGAATATGTCCAAGTTTGAAGTCAAGCCCGTATAAAAACAGGTTGCAGGTGTAAAACAAAAATGAAAAAAAAAAATGTGATATAAACACAAAAAGAAGAAAGATCAAGAAATTGGTAAAATGAACACGAAGAAACAAAGGAAATGTAAGACGATCTCGTGAGGTCTAATAATCGTGGTCGTGGGGCGTCAAGGTGCTCGTTCAATGCGTTTGCATGTTTCTACCCAAACACAGGCGGATCGACTTTACAAACGAAGGCGTGAATGAGAGGAAAAGAAACGGAAATACAAACAAACAAAAAAGGTGAAAAGAACGTAAATGAAAGAAATAAGTAGAGATTGAATCAGAGTAAGAAAGGGAAGAGGGCAAAGAGGGTGTCCGTCGTGACGATATGTATATTAATGAAAGGGGGAGATGGGAGAAAGAGGAAAAGAGCAAAGGCAACGGGGGTCGCAATTGAATCCAGACGAGACAGCGCGCAGGGCCAACCTCAGCCAGGCGGGGGGTTTTTGTCCAGCACAGAGAGCGGGGACGACAGAGAGCAGTACTGTCAAGCGACGGCGCGTTGTGGTTGGTGGGCACGCGTGAACAGCGAGTTGGGGGGGTTTGCAGCTGTGTTGTAGCTGTGCTGCAACGATACCAGAAAAAGAGGAGAAATAGGTGTGAGTTTGTGAGTTGGCCTGCACCCCCACAAAAGGTCTGTATACTGAGCCCAAAGCGCGCGCAAGCAGGCGAGGCAGGGTTCAGTCAATCGATGTTCCAATTGCTTCAAAATGCGGCCCCTGGTCCTTGTCAAGGTGGGACCCTGAGAACCGAGAAGCTGGCGAATTGAAAAGAAATAGGGTCGAGGATGTTGCCTGATACAGGCGAGAGATAGGACGTATTGATTTTCGGTGTCTGTCTTGTGGTCGTCAGAAGTGGCCAGGCTGGATATGTGAAAGGACAGAGATCGCGCTCCTGGATTTTCTGTTGGCCAAAAAAGAAGGGAGAATCTCAAAAGGAGCTGGGTAACGAAAAGAAGAGTGTCATGGAAAAGAGAGGCGCAAGATAGCCGGGATAGGTATCAACGTGGAGGTCAACCGTGAGTGCAAGAGAAGTCGTTGAGACGGTAAGACTGCCAAGCGGGTCAATCCAAGAGAAGCTGTGTCTTGGTTTTGGAGCTGGTTTGATGGTGTTCAATGGGAGACACGGCTAGACTTGTCCAGAAGCATTGTGTCTCTGATAGTTCTGTCTTTGAACGGAGGAGCCCGTCGTTTTCTTGACCGTTGCTGCCCCAAGATGCACGGTTTTGCCTTTTTCGTCCTGGTTGAACGCCTCAGATGCACTCCCCGTGGTGGTGCATGTGCATGGGGGGAGGGGGGTATGGCCAGAAACGACAACCACAGAAGCAGTGCATATGCAGTGATCGCCAATTGGGTAGCAGGAACGCGTCCGTGAAGCTTGCCGGCATGAAGAAGCAAAGAGGGGAAAACGAGTAAAAGGCAGGGCAGGAGAATAGGACACGATATGCTGTCAAAACAGGAATTGAGAGGCAAGACTATGAGAAAGAAAGAAAGGCAAGAATCAAGACGAAGAGACACCGTTAATAACCCCGATAGTCAAACAACAAATGCAAAGCAGTTGTCCGAGTGTTCAGAAGGGCGGCGAGGCAATGCGAACGGAACAGGGTCTCGAATGCCGGGGACACAGGGTGTCTCGTTCAATGGGTAGTCTAGAAGAGCGGGTATATCTTGAAAAAGAAAACCCTGTAGCTGTGCTTGTATGGTGCAAATGCCTCGTGTGGCTCCGATCTGCGAATGGGCTGGGCCGTCGTGTAAGCGAGCCTCTCTCCTCACGGGGAAAGGGGAGACGGGCGGGCGGTGCGATGCCGTGAACAAGACGCAGTGTGCAGTATGCGGGATGCAGGATATATTTGGTGCAAGTGGGTGAGAGTGGGTAGAGTGGATTGAGATTGATGCAAGAGAGGCTGCAGTGCTCCAATATCAAACGAATTCGATGTCCTGCGCTGGCTCTTTTGCTTTCCTTCTCGGCCTTTTTTTTTCTTGAAATGCCCTCGTCCGCAATTCTCTCTCTCTTTATCTTTGAAGGCGTGTTTGCAAGTACAAAGTACTGCGTGTCTTCCCGCACACACACTCGATGAGTGGGGCGACAAAGAAAAGTCAGACAAGATAGAAGAAGAAAATAAGAAAAGCGCGTGGTTGAAAAGAGGAGAAACGGTGGGTGCGGATCTTTGTCTCTGGGCGCCTGGTGCCTCCACTGTATCGTACGGGAAGGGCCTTGTATGGATGATCTATTCCTGTTCCGACTTCTATTTCAGAGTTTTGACTTGAGCTCGAGAAGCGGTGAAAGGCTGGGAATGTTCTTTTGACTGACCGTGCCCTGGATGTTACGGTCCACTGGCGATGCCGAAGCTGGAAGTGGAAAGGTGGAGGTGAGATCTTAACTCGGAGAACCAGGTGAGGCAGGGGACACTGGCCAGAAGAGGCAAAGAGGGTCAACGCAAAGGTTGGAGGAAGACAGAAACAGGAAAGTCAAGGAGTGAAGGCCAGGGGATGGGGTGCAAGGTAAGATACTAAGAGGGGACAGTAAAGAGGGAAATGCAGGTGCAATTGCAGGACAGATGCAGGATAGATTCTAGGCGGATTGGGACTGCTGCAGGCTGGATGCAATACTATGAATGGTAACGGCGGGCGTCTGGAGTAGAGGAGAGAATGGGGCCAAAATGGAGATCAATTGGCGGTAAAGGACGCAGTGAGGTGGAGGCGATGAGAGGAGAGAAAATGCAAAAGGAATGGCAGTGGATGGCAACGACGAGGGAATAAAGGAGCGTGCGACGTGGCTGGCGGCGAGAGGGGAAGAAAGATGCAAAGAAAAGCTTTGTCGAAAAGAGGTTGACGAGAATAGAAGATGAAAAAAAGAGAAGAGGTGAAAAATCGAGAATGAAGGAAAGACAACGAGAAGTA
The DNA here is from genome assembly GCA_021396375.1 of Sporothrix mexicana. NCBI lineage: Eukaryota > Fungi > Ascomycota > Sordariomycetes > Ophiostomatales > Ophiostomataceae > Sporothrix > Sporothrix mexicana. The sequence continues at coordinate 79,137 of WNYC01000061.1, read as the reverse complement.
GGCAGGAAAAGAGCCCATGCGGCCGAAGATGTTTTAACACTTCGCTCCTGCTCAATTCTGACGTCAAACGTATTTACTAAAGGCAGGCAGGTCCTTTGCGCCTGCCTTCTACGAGTACGAAGCACGATTTATGATGGTGGGCTAACAGTGCCCTTCGTCCTTTCCTCGCACGATGCCAACGGCTGGGACAAAATTCTGTTTTAATGCGACAATGGTCGGAGATGGAAAGAGGATAAATAGAACGAAGAGGCACACAAGGAAGGCGGGCGAAAAGAATCGAGAACATCGAGGATGTCAAGAATGAGCGACCCCACGAACGCGTTTTTTCGCGTCGAGCTCGCGCGCGTCTTTGTCTCACGCGTCGGCTCCATCAACCGCAGCCAGTCAGAGCGCCCAGAAAGCTCAATGCAGTGAAAATTAGCGGGTCCTAGTCGCGTTTATTTTTAAGTGGCGTGCTACTCACAGGCAGTGGGTTTAGGCACTATCACGTCAGCTTTCCACCGAGCCAGTGTTTCGCGTAGAGAGGTTTTGCAAGTCTATCCCAGCAAACACAGACAACAGCCGTGCTGCTGTATCTGAGTGTACAGAGTATGTGTACTGCAGGTAAATGCAGGTGCATGGAAGTTGCACGCGCCGCTGTCCAGTGAGTTTGAGTTTTCAATGTTTTGATAATGAGTTCATATCATTCCCGGTCGAGTCAAGTATTACTTTTGACAGCCCAACAGAGCTGCCGCTAAAGCGCAGCTGCCCGCCAACAAATACGAGCAACTGCGTTGGTGATGAGAAAGCGCCATCTCGAGCCATACTCCGTCTTAAACACGGCCTGCGAAGCAGTATATTGGCTTGACTTGGCCAGACCTTTTGCGCCAGGATGGCAGGGACAGGCCCAACGTGCTGGTGGCCATGCCCAGACCCAAGGCCAACAAAGCCGGGCACCGAGAGAAACAAGCACAGAACCCTGGGCCAGTATTATCTCGGCCGTTCAGGGCAAAAAAAAAGGCAAATTGAGCATGTATTACTGTACAACACTGTGTACTCCGTCGAGGCAAAAGAAGACAGGGCCATGCATAAGGTCTGCCCCTGGCCGACGAAACGAAACACGCGGGCTGTAATGATGCCGAGCAAAGGGCGCGAAACATGGTAAAAAGACGATGCAAGATACAGAAACTAACAAACACGCAAAGAAGAGACGAAATGAAAGCCGTTTTAGAAGCACGGAGGGATGCTCAACAAGGGTGAAGGCACTGACCGTTATGGGCCATGTTTGGTTCGTTAATTGGGTCGAGCCGGTGCAACATTGTGCCACTTGGGTGCTTGCGATCTCGTTTGCATTGTTCGCGTTGAATCCGTTCATTTGCACTCGCTGGCTGGCTGGCTGGCCCCGTATATTATTGAAAAATTAAAGAGAAATGGCAAGAGGAAAAGAGAAGTGTAATGAGAGAGTCGAAGTATGGAAACGAATGGTCATTCGCACAAGCAGCCCATCACGAGCTTGTCAACCCGAAACAAAACAGAAACTCGCCATTGAGGTACGTTCAACAAACCAACCAAGAGGCTCTGGGAAGAAAGGGATAGATACGAACGAGGGGAGGCGCCGATGGGGATGTGGTTGAAATATACTTAATAGAGGGAGTCCGATGGACAATTTGAAATACGAGCAACTGCGACGAAGGGAGACAGAAGGAGAGGGATAATAGAGCGGCTTTCATGAAGATGTGATTGTGTGATTATTCAATCTGAGGCTCGGATATACCCGTAAGATTTTGACGTTCTCGTATTTATATTTAGTGAATGTTTCGTGAAAGTAAGATTCGTACGGCAGTCTGACGGTGAGTGGGCATTTTTCAACTTTGCATTAAGTTAGATAATTCGATGACAGCGCCGCAATGTTACGTCCGAAAGTATATTCTGTCAGGACTAAGCTGAAAAGGTTGTGAATCGCCAGTTGAAATTGAATATGCCAGGGACAAGACTAATTTTGCGCCTTTTAGCCACGAACAGGCGACAACAAGCCGAAGTTAGCGGGCATTGCCATCTGTTCAAGGAGCGAGATGTCAAGGGCGCCGTCCAGGAACGCAAATGGACGTCATGAAGGGGGCCAAGGGTGCACGATTTGCGGTAGAAACAACAATATGAACGTTGGAGAGTTTAGGTGCAGTGATCGGCAGAAGAGAAACACTGAAGATAGCCTTTACAGCTCACGAAAAGGGACATGGATCGTGGGCCGAGGAGGCGTCGATTGTCGATTCCCATCCACAATCCATCCCTCGCTTGACATTGACTCGGCCACCATTTCGCATCATCCATAAATTATGTGCCCCAATATGCAATAGCGTGATTACCTCCTCGCTAAGGTGTCCTGGTTCTTGGGCTGTTCCTGGACCATAAACGCCTGGCAGAACGCCTCTAACGTATTGAGGATGGCACACAGACTCATAAACCCGGGCCTGTCTGTGGCTGTCGGTACATCGGATTCAGCCTCACACAGGGTTGGCGTCCAAGACCATGAAGTAAAGTGTTCTGGACGCATGCCACTCCCGTTGCCCCTATCGCACGCAAAAGCATGCACTCAGTAAAAACCGCCCAGGATCTCCATCAGCACGCAGCTCTGGAACGCTACCCAACAATCAATCCTTTCGTCTCGTCTTGTCGTGGGCCTTGATAAGGCAAAGTGCACAGATCCGCCCACACCTTTAGCATGCCAGCAGACCACTCACCAAAAGATGCTGTATTTCGCTGTTCTCAGGACCGGAACTGGACACTTGCTGATTACGGTGCATGTGAAGACGGGAATGAAGAATGAAAGAACGATATTATGGGGTGCTGTGGCTTTTCTTGGTGGATCTTTGATAATGTTGTTTTGGACCAGTCTAGGGCGTCCCTTTTGCTCATCGCACCTGCTGTCGCTGCCCTTCTGAGCGGCCCTTCCAGGTCTGGGCGCCCTTGTTCCATTCTTGGCAAGAACTCCCCTCCCTAGTCAGACAAGTGTTCCTCACCTGCATCCTATGTATCCTCTTTTTTCGTTCCTCACGTAAGTCTCATTTTCCTTCGACATTCATTTTCAATCCTTCTCTTCTATTCTCTTCTCCTTTCCAACTGCGAATTTTCTCGATTTTCTTGTATCAACATCCATCTTCACGCTCGTTTTTTCTCATTTTCTCGTCCTTCATTTCCAGCACGGTTTTCTTTTTAGTTTTTGACCGACTGTCGCTTAACGCTTATTTTCTCTCAACTTTAATAAACCCTGCCCCCTTTTCGCACCAAAGCCGTCCCGTCGACTACCACCAAACCCCGGTGCCCCGGTCGCCGTCCTTCGTTTGACGACCGTTGACATTCTGGTTTTTTTGAGGAATTTTTTTCGCTTCGTCTTTTCGATTGTCTTTTTTCGCTCCCGGCCATTTCGCCGGTCGTCGCCCACAATGTTAGAGTCGTTCCGACTCGTACACTATCTGCGGATCTTTGCGGGGACCCTAATCGTGGTCTGGATCTTTGTGCAGTTTGGCGGCAGCGGCGACAGACACGACCAATATGCCGATCTCTTCCGCCAGTTCCGCGACCAGCGCGATGTCTTCATCGGCGATTTCTTGAACCACGATGTCAGCGGGCCATATGTCGGCGATGGCCTGTCTGATCTGTGTAGCTCGAAGACGTGGACGCCCGGTCTGATCCTGACTTGCGATGCTGTGCCCGGCGGCATGGCCGACGTCAAAAACGGCATTTTGACGTGTATCCGCGTTGGTATTGAGATGGGAGGTAAGTCGGCAGCACACGCACAGAACAATAGGAGCCACGCACCACCGAGACAGTGAGCCCAACTAACGTTACCAGCCGAAATCATTCTGCCCGACATCATGCTGCGGTCCACCATGGATCTTTCCAAGATCACACCCCACGACGCGGGGCCACGGCGCGGCCTGCCACTGAGCCACTTCTTCGACCACGAGTACCTCATCGACACCCTGGGCGAGTTCTGTCCGGAGCTCAAGATCCACAACTCGCTCAACGACTTCTTCGACGACCCCAATGTCCTGGAGCCCGTGAAGCTCGACATCTACAAGGTCCCCGGCGTCACTCTTGCGTCCAACCTCGGTGGCAGCGCCGGCAAAATCATCCTCAAGGGGGAGGAGCTCGGCAAGAACATCCACGCCATGATCAACAAGAAGAGCTCGCCCAAGACGCGCAAGTACCCCTTCCGCGTCGACTTGCGGCCGACGCCCTCGTACATGATGCCCGCTTTTGCCGACGCGGCACCGCTGCGCCGCCACTTCGGCCGCGTTCTACGAGTGCGCAAGGACCTGCGCGCTCTTGCTGCAACCATGCTGTTCAACCTGCAAAAGGCCTTTGATCTGCAGATCGACCCGCGCAAGGGCATTGATATTGATGCCTTTGTCGGTGTCGAGCTGCGCACCCAGGCCGACCCGCTGCGTTTCCCCGACTATGCCGTGCAGGCCTCGGATGCGCTGAGCTTTGTCGTTGCCAACAACATGTCCCAGGTCTTCCTGACTGAAGGCGCCACCCAAGACAACGTCACCTCCTTTACCGAACGCTGCCGCGACTTCAACATTGCCGTTGTCACCAAGGAGGATCTGGTTGAGGGCGCCGACTCGGCTAAGCTGGCAAAGCTCAGCTACGACGAACGCTTCCTGGTCGACTACGAGGTCGCCCTGCGCGCTGGTCTGTTCACGGGTAATGCCCAGTCCAGCTTCGCCTGGAGCGTCGGCCTGCGCCGCGAGTTTGCCTTTGGCGAGGCCGGCAGCACCAACTCGTCGCATCTGAACGGCACCCTGCGGTGGCACAACCAGTACTCGACGCTGTACGGTAAGAACTTTGTCGGCGATGACCTGCGCCGTGCCATCTGGCCGTAGGCGAGAGGCATTTCTGCTTTTTCTTATATGTAGCCTATTTACTACCGTTTTAATATGTCGCTCGGGGGCATTATTTTGGATAGATGGACCGAGTTTCTTTACACCTTTCCATGTCTTTAATTTATATTTTCTTTTTGGTTTCATTCTGGGAGTTAGGGGCAGACTTATTTTTAATAACGGCAGTCGGGTTATTGGAAACATATTTTCGGGGGGGTTAATGTTGTATTTTATCAAATCTATTCATAATATATCAAGGGTGCATAATATTCATCACATTTTCACAATTTTTCTTGTTCGGCACGTAATATTGTTATTTTCAGTCTTGGTAATCTGACCCTGCAAATGGAAACAAAGAGCTCGGCCTAAGTCCTATCTAAGAATATTCTGCTACTATTTTATTACCTCGTGTCTTAGAATCGACGGCGCGGTTGGCTGAAAAGCCGCGAGGCCATCTTAGGCTTCAGAATTGTCGTTTATCAACTTACCAGTGATACGCTTGCCAAATTGCCTCCACTCCCCTCTTTCCCGGCTCGCACCTTCCCTGGCCAAACTTAATCTTGCGCTCACAGACATACAAAGCCTCCATGGGCCCGGAATTCCGACCAATTCGCATCGTCACCTTGGGATTGCTCTCTGCCCTGCTTCTCTGCATTGCTCTTCTTCTTGCACCCCGCCTTGCAGTTGACAAAGCCCACGACAGCACCTCCAACATTATCACCATGGCCCCCAACGCTGCGGCCGCTGACATCATCACCCTCGACAACTTTGCCGAAAAATTGCCAAAATGGCACCCAGACGACGACAACCACCTCCACGCTCTCGTTGATATGGGCAGCAATGGGATTCGCTTTTCGATCTCGGACCTGTCACCGCCTCGCACCCGTTTGTTGCCCTGCGTTTACCGCGAACGCGCCGGCATCTCGCTGTTTGATGCGCTCACGGCCGTCGATGACAGCTCAGGCGGGGGAGGCCGCGCTGGTGTTCCGCCTGCCCTGACGCTCCCTGCCGAGACAATCCAGCAGGTTGCACGGACGCTGGCCCGTTTCCGGCGCATTGCTCTTGATTATGGCGTGTCGCCCGACCGTATGGCCGTGTTTGCCACGGAAGCTATGCGCCGCGCCGCTAATGCAGGCGATCTGCTCGATGCAATTGCCGCCGCAGCTCCTGGTCTTTCCGTCCACGTGCTGGCACCCGAGGTCGAGACGCTGTTTGGGTCGACGGGCGCGCGGTCTGGCTTTGCCGTCGTCGGAAACAGCGACACGGGCGCAGGTGGCCTGATGCTCGATCTGGGCGGCGGCAGCGTGCAAATGACGTATGTGGACCCACGCCTTGGCCCGGGTTACGAAGTCGCGGCGGCCCGTGCTGGCCAAAGCATGCCTTACGGCGCGGCCCGCTTGACGCGCCTCGTCGCGTCGTCTGCGCCTGTCTTTGAAGATATCCAGACCGAGCTGTATCCTGAAAAGAAGCCGAAGCAGGATGCAGAGCGGATTCGACTTGTTGCGGAGGCCAAGGCAGAGGCCGACTCTCGGGCAACTGCCGAGGCTGCACCAAAACTGGCCGACGACATGACTGCTGCACTCGTCCGACTTCACGAGATGTTCCCGAGCCTGCTGCAGCTCCAGAAGCGCCAACAAGCCAACAAGACCATTGACAACGGTATTGACATCTATCTATGTGGCGGCGGCTTCCGTGGCTACGGCAGCATGCTGATGCACAACGACGCCGTGCAGCCCTACCCTGTGCCTCTCATGGGAGGTTATACGGTTCCTGGCTCTTTCTTCCGGGACACGCACGGTATGCGTCGTGCTAACCATGAGCTGGCCGGTGGCAAGATCTTTGGCATGTCCAAACGGCGACGCCATCAGTTTGCAGCGATCACGGCCGTCGTGGATGCTCTGATTGTTGCTCTTCAGCGGTCGAACCACACAATTCGCAGCGTCACGTTTTGCGCCGGCGGCAACCGCGAGGGTGCGCTCATGATGCGCCTGCCACCAACATTGCGCGAAATCGATCCTTTGAGTGTCCTTGTCGAGACGGCCGCAGCCTCGCCATCGTACAGCCGCTGCGTTGCCGGAAAAGAAATTGTGGCCAACATTGAAGCCACTGCCAACACTCTTCTTTCCGCATTGCCACCATTCCCGTCGTCGGCTTCCTCGTCACAACCATCGTGGGCACCACTGCGCCCCATACTCGCACTCCTGGTCACACACATCTGGGAACGCACGGGTGCCGACTCCTCTTCCAATGCAGCCTTTGTGCTACACGATGCTGTGGTACGCAACCCGGGAATGCCGGGTTTGACGCACCAAGCACGCGCCATGCTTGCTGTAAGTCTCTGGGCGCGTTGGGGCGGCGGCGTGGCGCCTACGGACACCCCGCTGCTCGACGGGTTGCGGCAGCTGCTGGACAGGCGCACTGGCGGCAGCAGCAGCAGCAGCATCAGCTCGGAAGGTGATGACGACCTCATGTTCTGGGCTGAGTATATGGGCGGTGTGGCCGCTGTCCTTGCACTTGTGTTCCCGGCGGGTCCGCCAACTGCGGCCGACCTGGCATCTATACGGTAAGTTGATGCTTCGCTTTGCTTTAACTTCTTCGAGTTAAGTCAATACCAAGGCGATGCATATACAGCAGCTAACAGACCCGCAGGTTCGAGTCGGTATTGTCGCCTACCAAGTCGGGCAAGAAGACGGCCGTGCACCTCAACGTGGCCGTAGGCTCAAGCCGTGCCGTCGGTCTGGACATCGCCGAAGAGGTGCCCGAGTGCTTCAGCTCCGTCGGCAAACTGCACAAGGAGGGCGTCAAACTCAAGGTGCATGCCGTGGAGTTCTCCGAGTAGCATCGCTTTTACGACCTGCTTTCTTTTCTTCCTTTCTCCTTCCTGCATATTTCTTGTAGTGTTATTTGCAGTCTCCTGCAGCGTCTCCAGTCTTGGCGTTTCTTGAGCCTCAATTCGACACCTAAATGCGGCCACATGCCGCGCTTCCTCGCTTCGCTTCACTCTAACAGGAGCAGATCGATCGAACGGCACGCCGCTCTTTACCCGTCCGCCCCCTTGCCCTTTTGGATCGTATTTTGGCATCGTCGCGCCGCTGTGGCTCTGTCGTGGCTTCATCGTGAACTCCATCTCGGAACCCCACGCTGCCTCTGTTTTGGCTTTATTGGCTCTCCCGGGTCTACTGACTCTATTTTTCTCTTTTTACCGCTCCCGCTAGTGTGGGACTGGGAGACTTGCCACTTAGTATGTACTCCGTCAAGGCTTGTGAGACGCGGGTTGGTGAGGGATGCTCAGCAGAAAGAGAGGCTGTGCTGTTGATGCCCCCTGTCGGGAGTACTTTTTCCTAACATACTACCCCATAAACGTTTTACCAGTCAGAACGACAGGGTGTCATGCGTGCTTCGAGAAAAGGATTCAAAGAATCTCTTCGAGGGATGAAGCTAGGAGGCACAGAAAGAGCGAAAATAGCAATAGTAAGTTCCAGGGATCTTAGGAATCTCCTTGAAAGGAGATGGTGAACGGCAATTTGCAAACTCCATACTTAGAACGGTGTACTTTTCCGTTAGTTATGAGAAAATATCATCCCATCGATCCCATAGAATATAGAACAATTTAAACCAGACAAGAGCCGCACCCAAGGGCGACGAAGGACCAAAAGGAGCAAGGAGCGGCTGGGGGGCTGTCTGTCACATCTGTCAGAGAGCTGAAAGAAGGATTCGAGGATCGATTGGTGACAACGCACAGCGTGAGAATAGGCGTCACAAGCAGGGCCTCTGGCCTGCAGATGTGCAAAACATACAGACATGATGCAGACGTGCAGAAAATCGACGGCAATTGTTTTTCGAATCGATGTTCCTTTTGATGATGTCAATTTCCCAGTGAAATGCAGCAGTGATCTCATCAACGATGCTGAGTATGTAAGATATGATAATACCCTATTTCGTCAGCGGCAAAGCGGATGAGGTCAGGATAAAAATAAATGCAACGGCAATCCGGGTTTATGGGGTTCTGCGACATTAACGGTTCTCTTGGTAGCTGATGTCTAGATGTGTGGTGGGATGGCTCGATTGGGTGCCCAGGTCTGTTTAGCTCTGTTTTGCGGCTGGCGACCGTTGCACTGGGAAAAGTGGGCCTTGTTGATTCCTTCTCTTTTCTGCCGCGACGTCTCGGACGTCTGTTCGCGGCAACTTTCCTCAAACCAATACTCCGTCACGCTCCTTCCATTGTTATTGCTTCTCGCCAGATTACCTCATCAGCACATCGACTCAGTGTTATGAATTTTGCATATATTGAAAGGATTGGCAGTGTCGTTCAAATAGGCACGGCGTAATATCTGGCCCTCATTTCCGTTCCATCAAGAAATATACAGGCCCTGGTGAAAGGAACACATAAATTGCACAGGAACGCCGCAGTTTGCAATAATCCTACCAAGTATTGACCAGACAAGACGGTGGAATCTCAGACTTCCTTTGCTCTTTCCCGTCCCGTGCTGCGCTCTTGCTCTCTGGCCCAGAATATGCGGGGTTGCATCACTGTTCAGGGACGGGAAAGAGAAGATGAAGCAAGTGCACAGAAGTTCGCTTGGCTCCTATGTGGGAAAGAACAACAGATGTTCTTGCCGTGCGTGGCGGGAAGAAGAAGAGAAGAATATCACACATCATAACTCGCCGATTGGATATGACGTATTTTTCGTATTGTCGCTTAACTGGGCAGGAGCCCTTTCTTTCCAGCTTACCATTTGCTCCCCTCAGGCCGCGCCTACCAGCCTGTGCGCAAGGCACGGCGCTTCAAAAAGAACACCATAGTGTAAACAGCACAGCCACGACCAACACAGCACTCCCGCCCGTGGCCAGGCCATTCAACAGCGAAAGATGCAAATAAATAGCACAAAGCAGGCCAAAGGATGTCAAAAGTGCCAGGGTGCTCTTTGGCGGCCAGTGAGCTGACAGCAGGTGTGGGCAGTCTCTTGTGGAGCTGAATAGGGCTGTGCTGACAACAACGCAACCCCAAAAAAAAGTCACACGGAAAGAACACCAAGAACACATGCGAGCCTACCGAGCTCGTCAACCACTTCTGTCTCTTGTCAACTTCCACCACAGTCCCCCTCCATTGGAACTGGCACGCTGTCTCACCGTTTCAACACACTGTCTGCCCTGCCGCATGGCATCCACCGCCGGTCCGTTTCGCCAGCCCCAAAGCGGACTACGGGCACTGCAAGCCAAGCCCTGATCGCGCGAACGACATGCAGGCATAACGCAGAAACAGCATGTCTACAAAGTATGAGCAGGAGCGGACGCGAATATAGCGCGATGTGCGAGCGAAAGAGATGGAAGAAGAGTTGGATGGGTTAGACAAAGACAGGAAGGATACACGATATGAGAAAAGGAGATTGGAAAAGAAGGAACACAAAACAGACAGGAAAAAAAAGACGAGGATCAAAGGCAAAACCCCTGGAGTAACAGCGGGTCCATTACGCCCCTTTCCATTACACATTACACTCCCAGAATAAAGCTCAGAAAAAAACAGGACAGAGCAGGATCCCAGAGTGGGCCTTTTTGCATGTCTTGTCTCTAGGATTGGCAGGGTCGGTTTTGAGAGCCGCCCCCAAGCCCAGTTCCCAGGAGCCAGGGTCCTCGGCGTACGACGCTTTGTTGTGCATCGGATGACCTCTTTTCCACGGGCTCCTGTGTACTCCGTACTTTAAGAGGAATACGACGAAGACGTCTTTTGGAATACATTGTACTGGTTTCAATACGGGAGTCCGCTGTATGGGGAGAGCAAATAAACAAATACGGGCTGCTGGTGTACGTATGTCCCGGCTACGAGATGCGAGTACGAATACTGTATTGGCGTTGTGCGTCGTTAAGATACGTTGTCGATGGGGCCGTGGGCCTGGCCAGACGCAAATTAGGCTTGAGGGTGGACTGTTGGAGTACAAGATAAAAGTACGAAGTAATACAGAGTACAACTTACAGTGTTTATTTGCTTCGCTTGTTTTATTTTGCGTCCTGTTCCTGCCTAGGTTTTACCATTTTGGTTTTGCTGTCAAGGCCCACGAACCAGCAGCGCACATCCTTTCCCTTTCCTGGCCCACCTCTGCGCAAAGCTCGTCGGCAAGAGAACCGGGCATGGTGACGAGGCAGAGTACGTATTAGTCCTCCACATTCAGGCTAGTCCAGACAGGGCAGACTTTCTGGAATGTGTTGCAAAGACAAACCGGGATGCAAATACGTAAATGCAAAATATGGCAGCGAACTGGCGTGTGCATCGACAAAATGTAAAATGACAGCCTGGAAGGCTCGTAAACTTCTTTCTCGCTTTTTTCCTGGTAAATGCAGCTGCCCGTGCACTTCTGACTTCTGCATGTCGTGCACCACCATTTCCTCGCTGTCGTCTCTTTCGTACATATCTCGCAATCCAGTCTTGCCTCTTTTGCTCGTTCTCAACAGTTGTGCACGCTCGCCTCCTGCCCCCAGAATCTCGCGCAGACCACGGACCGCAGACCGCAGACCGTCCGCTCCTTCCGGCAGCTCCCCTGCCCCTTTCGCACCTGCTCCAACCCGTGGCCCGCTCTTGCTTGTCGAGCTTGTCTGTCTCTTGCTGTTAATTCGTCTTCCTGCGGCTCTGGCCAAAAATAACACCAAGCAGGCCCCCATCCTGCTGCCCTTCGCACCTTCCTTCAGCCTCTTTCCTTTCGAAGAGCTCCTCTTTTAAAACGTCCCAACAGCCTCATATTTTCTTTCCCCCCCTCCTTCGTCCTTCGTCTGTTTGCCCCTCTCCCTGTCATATCAACACCATCCAAGCATCTACGAAACAAAAAAACGCAATACGCAACAATCCTCGTCAGCAGCAACAACGCTCCCCACCAGCTTCCTTCTTTCAGGCACCCGGTTTCTTTCGATCCCTCAGGGGTATCATTGTGTACTCCTATGGTTACTGGGTAGATGACCGACGCCAACTATTGTGTCAGACGCCCTCAAACGAACTCAAACGTCCCCGCCAGGCCCTCAAGCCGACGCTTTGCTTGACGCCCGATCGCGGCCAGCTTGTTTTTTGCTGCACGTCTTCGGAGCACAAGTGTGTTCTTACTGCACATTCATCGCCCAGTCTCGAAGCAGCCCCCATCCTTGCTCACACCGGCCTCTCCCATCGGTGCTTCATCTCCTCCTCTTGCCGCCACGCCGACCCTTCCACCCTGTAACTGGACATCCGTGGAGGATTTTGTGTAAACGCCTCGCGGCACTTCTCTATAGCCAGCCATGGCGACTACCTCAGGTGAGTGAAAAGAGAGCATCGAGCTGTGCTGACCTGCAATGCACAGCATGTCTCGGGGCATTTCAGATGCCGCGTACTCTCTACCTATACACACAAGCCTTTGTCTCCTTTCTTGTGCTCTCGCGTTCTCGTGTCCTCGCTCTCCTTGCCTCCCCATATCAAGCTTGCGTCGTGTCTTCTTCTTGCTTTCTTCCCCGGTCCTCACCTTGGTCTATGCCGTACGACTAGATAGCGTCATCACGTTCTCGCCGTCCCCACGTGCATATGGACGTCCAACCTGCCCAGCATCGTCAGTGCAGCAACCTGTCCATCCTTTCACTCAACTCCACATTTTACAATTTCGGAACAACACCCCTGGAGCCTTTTATGTTTTTATGTTTTGTGTTTCAATTTTCTGTTTCTTTCTTTCTTCGTTTCCCTGTTCTTGCTTTATTTTCATTTTACTTCAAAAGCCCCGGTGGCTTGCTTGTACAGCATTGTGTTTCCTCTTCTACTAGCCTAGTCTCAATATCCGGCCACCTCCCCAACGCAATATCTTCTTTGGCGTCCAGCCTTGTCCTCCTCGAACTTCTCAAATGGAACTCACATATGTCTTACTTCGACGGCTGTTTACTAACAAGCTCAAAGTTCCCGCACCGACGGGGCCTCCTCCACCTCCACCACTGCAGATGTCGGCCACCGAGTCTACAAATCTTGAAGATGCATCAGAAGTAGCTTCAACAACAACGGCAACGACGGTAACAACATCACCAGAGACTCTGCTGCCTCTGAACTTGCACGCCAAGCTTATCGACAGTGCTCCTCCTTCGTCGATGCTTGTTTTGCCTGACACCCAAAGCACCACACCTCCTAGCTACGACGACCTGCAGCAGCAATCTGCGTCCTCACACGAATCGTCTGCACCCGCTGCACTGGCACGGCCAGCTCCGGAGTGGCCTATTCGAACATCGAGCGCCGAAGCCAGTCTTTTCCCTCCACCACACAAAACTTGCACCGAGCCTATCTTTCATCCCACTGTGCCTACAGTCGTCTCCCCTATCACCGAATCAGAAGAAGTGGAAGAAGTTGAACCAGAAAACCCAAACATGTTGTCACTGCTCCCAAGGCTTGTCGAGTCACAAGGATCGCCAGCAATTCTGAAAAAGACAAGAGGCCGACCACGAGATGCAGTCCCCGAACCCCAGAAGCAACAACTGCAACCTGAGCCTGTCCGGCAAAATGTTGTGTCGGCACCACTCCGCTTGCGCAAGTCGCCAGGCCGCGGCCTTTCACCACCGTCGAATGATGGACAGCGTGGTCGCAGCGTGTCTGCACAGCCGCCCATTATCACCACAGGACCACACCTCCCGCAAACGCAGCTACAGCATGGCTACGTTGCTTCTGTCGGCCCAGACCCAAGCTCACGCTCACATTCAACGCACTCTAGCGATGGCAACGATGCTCAGAGCCCGGTCCGGGCAACGACGCGGACACAGAGGAGGATGAGTTGGCTTCCTGGTGTTGGTGGTGGTAACAGTCAGTTGCGGTCAAAGTCACATGAGCCGTCCGTCAGACCACACTCGGCAGCCTGGGTCCTGAACACGGAATCTCACGCCGATTACAACGTCGATTATTTGATGAACTGCGAAAAGGTACAGTAGCATTTGCATGTTACAGACCGAGTTACAGTTAATACTCGATGACAGATGAAACTTGATATTTTTTTAACAAGAAAGCTAACTTTCTCTCTTAGGTTCCTGAGCTTTGGGATGATAATGGAAATCTGTATATTTACCTTGCGCCTCATGAGAACGGCCAGGGTGCCTCATTCAAGGTGCGCATGTCAGTCATTGAGGAGTCTCGGGTTCTCAGTAGCCTTGTTCAGAGCCAGGCCTCTTCGCCAGCCAGCGCTCGGTCCCGCGCCCGCAGTTTCGGTGGCCGCGATTCTCTTACCGCTGCCGATGCCCATCGCATCCACACGCCGCCTATGTCGCCGCCCCTTTTCAGCGGCAACGAGTCCCGCCTTCATCTGCCTTCCAGCGGCTACAATGGTCTGAACGGCGCACCCGATATTGAGCGCTTGATCGCACTTCGCAATCTATTTGCTCTTTTGACTGGCCAGCCTTTGGTCGCCACACGCAGCTTCCCTACCATCTTTGCAGCCTTGACACAGGTGGCCGCCCTACTTCGCGAGTTCGAGTTTGGTTTTGCTTCGGGCGGCAGCAACTCGTTTGGTGAAGCCGTCGACTTGAGTACTGGCTTCTTCATTGACCAGACGGCCCTTTCGGACGTGCGCCATGGCCGCGAAAAGACCCTCGAAGCTCTGGTTCTCGGCGAAGAGCTGCGTTTTTGGCCATTGTACAACGAAGCCTTCTGCCATGCAGTTGGCAAGTACCCGGCACTCCGCGACTTGAAGACATCTCCCCTCTGGGACAGAGTCTCTCCCAACACTCTCCAGCGTCTCGAGCGTGCCCATCTTGACCTGCTCACTCGACAGCACAGCGTCAACACGCGCTTGGAACAGTTCGACTTCCCCAGTTTATTCGCTGGCGTGGCCAACTCGACGTCCAACCCCGACTACCGCAGCATTCGCTTCAAGAACTGGCGCGCTGCGTTTTCCGAGATGCGGTCTTTTGTTCTCCGGTACTACAGAGCGCAGTTCGGTAGCTGGCCACCCAAGGCGAGCAGCCGCCGCAATCCTTTCTCTGAGAGCGGGCTGAACCGTCTTGTCCTGAAGACGTTGTATGCGGACCTTTGCTCCGTCTATGACTTGCTGGTGAACCGCGACTCGATCACCACTCGGGCAGGAGAAGATAGCACGGGCGTGTCTGCCTCGATTGCCTCGATTCAGTCGCCCACAGGCCCCGCTGACGCCCCTATTGCAGCCCTCCGCCAGATGCTCAACGAATTTGACCAATCCTCGCCTCCCGTTTTGCCGCCTGTCCCATTCGATACCCCGAAACTGCCGACCATGGCCACGATTCACGAGACCTACCCCGATATGGCTCCGAAGGACCAGGTTCGCTTCGACAAGAATGTCCAGCCTTACGAGCTCCAGCTGGTTCTTCTCAAGTCGCACAATGTCGACGCTGAACGTCCCGAAGAGTCTCCTTTCCTGGCTGCCTTTGAGGCCTTCGAACTCCGGGAGGCCAAGAGAGGCAAGTCGGAGGCCGAGCTGTCCGAGATGCGCATCGGCCATTGGCTGTTCCTCTACGTCGTCCTGCAATCCATGCCTATGCTCGTCATTGATGCCCCCGGCCTTCGTCACACCGAGAATGTCGAGTATTTCCTGTGCGAGCCGCCCCAGGGACGTGCGCCGTGGGTCGAGGATGCTGGCGAGGTACGCAAAGCTTGGTTCCAGACGGCTGGCGGAGCTGGCCCTTTGGTGGAGCTGTCGGCAGACGTGCTCCTGTACTCGGTCGAGGCCACGTACCACCGCTCGCACTGCTGGCTGGCAGCTAAGATTTGGAGCTCGGAAGCTGCGAGGGGATCGATCTCGAACGCGGGTGTCACACCAGACGATCTGGTTATCGTCCAGGGCACAGAAAATGTGGGGGCTGCAGTCGCAGCTGGCGTCCCCTTCCCCATTCAGTCTGTGACACTGTCGGATGTCCCCAATGGTTCCTCCCTGGGCATGTCTTCCGAGTCGCCCTCTCTTGTCACGATGGCCACATTGGTCTCGGCTGCAGACTCTGGCGCGACTGCCAATGCATCCACAACTTCGTCGCCTCGGATTCAGCCTACTAACTACGACGAGAACGCCGACAACGACACATCGCCCCGGTCCATGTCGCTTACGACGGCGCCACAAAAGCAAGGCCAGTACTCGCCACAGCTGCAGCCCATGCAGCAGCTGCAGCCGCCTGCAAATATGGCATGGCCTCAAGCGCGCGACAACTACCACCAGCTCCAGGAACGTGCTCATCTGCGCCATGCCAGCATTGGCTGGTCCCTAGAGCCCGTGAACCTCGGCGATGACGGCCACCCTCTCCCGTACAACCAGCAGCACCACGCCAACCACCATCCCTCTACTCGCCGCATCTCTTCAGCGGGCAACCTCCGGGCCATGGTGGAAGCCAGTGGCAATGCGGGCTACCAACAGAACGGTACCAACGGCGGCGGTCTCGATGCCGATCTCAAGACTAAGAGCACATACAATGCCGAGAGCACGTTCGACTCGATCCTCGGCAACATGGACTCCAATGCATCGCTCGCGCCGAAGAAGGCAAACAAGAGAAAATCGTTCTTGCCTTTCATGTGATTGTGATATTGATTTCAGTTCGATGCATGAAATCAGCATTTCAAGACACAGTCTCATCGTCAAGTCACTGATCAACAACTTGTACGCCGCTTCTCTCGGGTGGGTTTTTTTTTTTTTGGCATAGCCATGCTGCCAAAATCCACGATTCGAGATGAACGACAATCACTGCAAAAATAAATCTACCTTGATTCTTAATACGTTCCCTTGTCATTTTTATTCTTTTGTTTTTGTAATTTGTTTCATTCTATATCATCATTTTTTGCTTTCTTGTTATTTCTTGTCCGTTTTGGTCCTGTTTTTTTTCCCTGTTTTATTCCTTTGCGTCGGAAGTGCATATAAAAAGTTTCTTGGAGAGGGCGCGACTGCATTGCATTATTTCTACTCTCACCAGCATCTTTGCCCCTGGTCTAATTTTGGGTGTCAAGCCTTGCCATATTTTCTACATCTCCGTCCATAAATACGAGCATACGTGTTTTATTTTTGTATTTTTATTTTACAGTGTTCGAGTTGAATGGGATTTTAGTTGAGGTTATCTGCCAACTGTATTCTCACCAACCCCCGCCCTCATTATCTGCTCATCGGTTCGCTCCACCCTGGATGCAGACGGGTTATTCATGTTTCTTAAATAGCCACTAGAGCCACTCCGCCAACTTAATTTCAGGCAACAAAAGAAACCGTGTAAGTGAATGTAAAGAATAAATCAACGAAGTAAAACAAGAATAATGACACCTATCCTCAGGCCCATCGTTAAATCTTGAGTTCCTTAGATTAAGTCAAAATGGTCCTCAACCTTGCCCCAGCGAGGGAGCTCCTCAGTACTCGTTGGCACTTGCACACACGAGCTGACAATCGTAATACCCAGCCCGGCCACGTCCTCGGGCTCAACGACTGCGCCATGAGCCATTATTATACCGTAGTGCAGGTTATCAAGAAGGTATGGCTCAACATCCGGGATCTCGAGACTCGCCAGCCCTCCACTGGCAATCTTCTCGGTTAGAGCGGATGTCAGTGGGATAGTGCCTGACGTGTGGCCGCCGCTCATGTCCATTCCCGCCATCGCACCACCCGGAGATGCAAAGACGCTCATGGTTCCGACGAGGTTGGGTGCGTATGCCCACGTTGTTGTGTCGATAGGCAAGTCACCCAAAAACAGGTCAATAAAGAAGGTGCTGTTGAGTGCCTGTTTCTCGGCGTGAATGTTGGCAACCCATTCGCGGTATTGGTTAACTTTGACAACAGAAGGCGGTGGCCGGTTGGGCTCGGTGAGACTCCTAGGCCGTGGGCGGGAATCATGCCCGTCGGCACCCTCGTCCGATTTCCCGACAGATTTTTTGATAAGCTCGCCGTTTTGTCCAATGATCCCAAGGGATGCTGGGCTGGACATGCTGTACAGGTGGTTGATCAAGACGGAAGCTTGGGCTTGAGCAGTAGTGTTCTCGATCATGAGACTCTCACGAGAAAACCCAACCATGTCATCGTAGGTGTACCCAAACACAGCCATATCACGAACGTCATCCGAGTTCCAGAAAGTTCCGTTAGCGGATTTGTAAAACGGCGTCAGAGGGGTTTTGGAGTCTTGAATGTCGCCTTTTGCTGTTGTATAGCTGGATAGGGGAGACGCTGTTGGTATAACCCATGAATCAGGGTTTAAAATCTGCCACAGAGCAAATACACGGTCGACCATGGCATGGTGTAAGAAGAAGATGGGATCAAAGGCCGAGAAAGGAATCCATGCCATATGCCCCTGGAGGCCGGTGAGAGTGTGAATTGTGTCATGAAGAGACTCGAGCGAGTCGTACTTGCCGCTGGATGAGCTCGGTATCCATGCCTCGTTGCTGAAAGTACTATAGTTCTGGTAGTTCGAAAACAAATTGTACAGCCGCTGTTGGATGGACGGGAAGTTCTGGTTGAGGGCCAAGGAGACAGCTGTGTTATTGGATCCAGCCGAAGAGTCTTGTGTGGTAGGTGCACGAACGGTCGTCAGCCACAGGTCGTACTGACAGCCGTGTGAATTAGTATTAGAGCTTATCAAAAGCAATAAAAAATGGTGCAGCTTTTTGGTGGAGGTATACCAGTTATAGGATGATACATACAGGTGCTTCGATAAACATAGTGGCATTGAGCGGCTTAAATAGGTACGTATACAGAGGATTGGCGATTTGCTGCATCCCGTTCGGTCCGGATACGTTGACAGATGCGCTACCGCCGACGCTGAGCGGTAGAATGCTTTCTCCGACGGGCGGTTGCACTGCCCAGTCCATGTATGGGATGCGGAACTTCTGTGCGGCGGCCTGGTATCGCTCACGTTCGGCGTCGTCTGTGTACCATGAGGCAATCATCTGAATCAACCAGAAGAGGTTTTGCTGATATCGACGGTTAACAGAAATAAATCAACTCGCGTATACCTTATGGACTTACTTCGTAGAGTGCGAGGTAAGGCCGATGCCAAGTCAGAAAGAGTTCCGAGACGTGAGTACAGTAGCCCGTGTTCTCGCTGCCGGGGACCGGAGGGACACCGTTCCAATCGATCCATGGAACGCCGTGAATGCCTTACAGTGCAAAATACGTTAGTAGTTGTGTGGTAGGAGATAAAGTCCATGGTAGAATGAGGGAGTATAATGCGATGTAAATCTCACCTGCAATCTGATAGTATGAGAGAAGGTGGGATTGATCCGTGTACTGCATCATGTTGAGCCCGAGCATGTAGAGCGTCCACAAGTCTGTGTCTCTTTCCATGCGTCTGACTTCTTGTCGAGCGGGCATGGTGCCATTATGGCCATAAGCGAGGCCGCCAACAACAAAGGGGAAGTTTCCGCTATCGTCGATGAACGAGCGCCGGGCAAGATGCTCGTTCACATCGAAGCCATAGTCGTAGGCCGCGCCCAACACCGGGGTGAGAAAGAAACCAAAGAGAATGGACGCAATGCCAGAAACCTTGGCGGTCGAAAGCGACCAGGCCGTAGAAGGCTGCCGCATATCGAGCTAGTAAAAGATCGTATGCTTGAAAATGCTGCGAGGTAGGAACTCGGTGGTGATGCGTGGTGTTGATGGATGCTTGCCGCCAAGTTGAGGCGATGCTGTGATTAAAAGGGACTGGCAATCAAAATCGCGGGATAAGCTGGGTTCACAGGGTAGACAAAATAAAAAGGGGGAGGAAAAACGCGAAGAAAGAGCAGTGAAATCCTTTTATGATAACATTGAGGGAAGGGGCCGTGAGAAGCAAGAGCTGTTAAGGGAAAGAGCGACTGTCGAGGACCTCAAATTGGCCCACACTAAATATCCAGAGAGGCAAGAACGACGGACTGCGGGCGCAGATTGATAAAATATTGAAAAGAAGGTGAGATAGGACAAGTCCAAAAAGGATGAATGTGAGTATAGAATAAGAAAAGAGTGACAAGAAGCTTCCAAGCGTCTAGTGAGAGTTCATATTAGAACTGATGAGAGTCCATGGGCACCCTATATCGAGATAATCCGCTCTACTCTCAAATCACCGCAGGGGTCCGCAAAAAACATCAAAATCAATCAGGATTCAACGAAGACGGTCAAAAGCCTGGCTCAATACTGTTTCTGGAGTTTGTTGCAGCTTGACAAGATTTTCGGGCGGGAGCAGGGGACTTATACGGGGATGAGAGAGGAGGAAGTGGCACGGAACGATTGACCAAGGGGCTGAGTAAAGGATACCCGCGTTCAAACGACAAACAAGATGTTTCTGTCCCTTTGTTTTCAGGTCGTTGAGTTTCTGTTTTGAGCTTTCCGTCCTTGATCCAGTACTGGCCAAGGTTACGCGCCGAGTGTGGATCAGTTTTGACACATCGACAGCAGATAATGCAAGACACGGGGAGCAAGCGTCAAGTGTAAAGTCACGTTCGATGTAGACAAAATGTGAGGGGAGAGAGGCGGCAAGAGTGAAAGACGTAAAAATGGCGCGAGAAAGCAAGCTGGGTCATTTCGGAGATGGCCTGGGAAAGGAAGAGCTGGAAGACCTCTAAAGTATCATGGCCCCTGAATCTTGTTTATTTGTCGTTTCTTCTTGACCTCTCGGAATATATTAGGCCTTGTCTTCTTTTGGCGTCGTTTGGTGGTTGTGCAACGTCAAGACACGATCTCAGAACGACGCGTGTTTCTGGGTTTCTTGTCTCTCTGTTTTCTGTCCCTGTGTTTCTCTTCAGCCCGTATCGGGCATGTCGGGGCATTTGACGGAGGATGACAGAAGACAGCTTCCCTGTCTTTCATCTGATCCTTCTGGCGCTATGTCGGGATCTGGTAGGAATGGTGGAGTATGCTGTGAACGGGACTGAAAATGTCTGTTTGTTGGTCGATGGCGCTTCTTGTACCTTCAGGAAGCCACTTGTTTACTTGATAACGGAGCACGGAGTACGACGTACTTCTTACGGACAGAGATGGCAAGGTGTACCATAGGGCAAACACATATCGTGTACGACGTACTTCCTCTAACTTGGACATTGGAAGTGCAGTGGAACCGGAAGGACCGGTTACCTGCATGCGCTTGTGCCCTATTCTTTTTTTTTCGTATCTTTATCTTAGTTTTTTCCTTCATTCTTTTCTGTTGTCGTCCATGGTTGTTCAAGGATTTCAGGTGCGTCTGCTGGGAAAGGAAATTGTCGCAACAGACAAACTCTTCGTGTCACAGGACAGGACAACTCTGTTTTGTGCCCCCTCATTTTGCCGAGAAAAAGAGACATTGTGTTGAAGTTCTGGATCAGTGATAAGGAATGCTGTTGGTGAGGGGCAAATGGGGTCGAAAGTCGATTCGGGGGCGAAAGAGATGTCGAAAACATTTTGGAAATATGCTGAGCGAAGACGTGGGAAAAGAGGCGATATAAACAAGAAGTAATAATGCAAGATGAATCAAAATATATAATATACTATGGCCAAAATGATGCAACAATGTGTCCTGTTAAGCAGAAAATGCGACAAGCAAAAAGTAAGATAAAAAATTGCAACAAAACAAAGATGATGAAAAATAACAAAAATAAAAAGATTAACGCCATCCGTTCGCCGCCAGTTTATTTGTTGACATATGACCCCGCACCCCTTTTTTATTTTTGAATATTTTTTCAAAACTCTCCTCGCCAAAATTTTAGCGTCAAAGCTTAATGACTAGCCACAGCCGTCAGTGGAACGAGCTGCGCGCCATCAAACTGGGCCGGCCGCAGCGCACTGCGACGCGGCGCATCCTTGGGATCGACGCGGTACTTGAGCTTCACGCCCATGGCCGCCAGCTCGACGTCCAGGTATTTGAGCGCACCAGGCACAACCACCTGCGTGGTATCGGTGCCACCCACCCACTGCACGCCGTGGCCGTCCTCCCAGATCTCCTCGCGCGCGAGGCGGTCGATGAGTGCCAGCGTCTCCTTGGTGGGCTTGTTGTCGCCGGTGCTCTTGCGGGCAATTTCGGCAAGCTCCTCGATATCGTCGACGCGCGACGCACAGCGGCGGCACCGCACGGCATTGATGGCCTTGCGTTTTCCGACAAATGGCGAAACAGTGGGCTGGACCGACAGGAACGAGCCACATGTGCGGCAGATCCACGTGCGCGAGTAGTCGGAGCAGTTGAGCAGACGGTCCTGCAGCAAGAAGGCCGTGCCGTGCGCCAGCAGCGCATCACGCTCCATCTCACCGACACGGATACCACCACCACGCTTACGACCCTTGATAGGCTGGCCGGTAGTCGCGACAACAGGACCCGTGGTACGCACCTGGTACTTGTCGTTGACCATGTGACGCAGACGCTGGTAGTAGACGACGCCAACGTAGATGTCGGCAGCAAGCTCCTCACCCGTAATGCCCGAGTACATGGGCTCGTTGCCATGGTAGTTGAAGCCGGCCTTCATCAGCTGGTGGCCAAAGTAGTCGCCGGCCGTGTTCTCCTCGTCAAACTGGAAGGGTGTCGAGTCCTGGGCCAGGCCGTGCAGAGCACCAGCCTTACCGGCCAGCGACTCGATAAACATGCCAATGGTCATGCGCGACGGGAAAGCGTGTGGGTTGATAATGACGTCGGGTTGGATGCCAGACTCGGAGAAGGGCATGTCGATGGACGGCCACTTTTGGGACATGACACCCTTTTGGCCGTGACGAGACGAAAACTTGTCACCAATAATGGGCAGACGAGGCACACGTAGCTTGATCGAGATGGTCTGGTTGGGCTCATTGCCGTTCTCGTTGCCGATGATGCGCACCTCCTCCACGTAAGCTTCCTCGCTGTCCTTGTACTTCTCGTAGTGGGTCTGGCCATCGCGGTTGACGAGCTCGCCGCTGTAGTCGGCCGACACCGTGTGCCAGGCGCAGAGCGCGTCGCCCTCCTTGACCTTGAGGCCGACGTACGGCAGGCCGTCGTCGTCGAGCATGCCGCGCGACTGGCCGCTGACAAAGGTACCGGGAGCAAAGCCGAACATCTTGGTGACGTGCTTGGCGGTGCGAGTGCGGGTGTCCTCCTTGAGCGTGATCTTCTTCGTCTTGTAGATGGAGCCGTAGCCGAAGCCGCGGTCGAG
The DNA here is from genome assembly GCA_021396375.1 of Sporothrix mexicana. Classification (NCBI taxonomy): domain Eukaryota; kingdom Fungi; phylum Ascomycota; class Sordariomycetes; order Ophiostomatales; family Ophiostomataceae; genus Sporothrix; species Sporothrix mexicana. The sequence continues at coordinate 56,250 of WNYC01000061.1, read as the reverse complement.
CGCGGACTTGTTGATAATCATACCGTCGTCCATGTCGTAGCCGGTGTACGATATGACAGCAACGACCGCGTTGGCGCCGTTGGGGAAGTTGTCGAAGCCGTAGGCGTTGTGGAGCGGCGCACGCACGACGGGTGTCTGGCCCGTTTGGATGCGGTAGGTCTTGTTGTCCGTGCGGTAGCGGATGGCCGTACCGGGTGTACCCATCGTTTGCTTACCCATCTGGCACTGGTACATGTTTCTGGGCGACTGGTTGAAATCGGAAAAGGGCGTCATGTTGGCGAGGATGGAGAGCATGTTGGTCGGGTGCAGCTCGACGTGCGTGGACTGGCCAGAAATAATCTCGGGCTCGGTGACGGCGATCGACATGTAGGCCTGCTCATGCGGGCCGACAAAATCCTCCTGGTCGGTGGGAAGGTACTTGACAGGACGCACCATGCGCGACGGGGTCGAGGACATGTAGACACCAGGGTACGAGCCAGAGTTGGACTGCGGGACGTAGCCAATCTCGAGCTCAACCGGCACATTGTTCTTGCCCTGTACCTTCCAGTAACGGATAGTGTCGGCCAGGCGCTTAGCCTCCTTAGGAGAGCACCAGCCAAGAACCTTGCCGTCCAGCATGACAACAACGCTTTCGTCCGTGGCCGCGGATGACGTCTCGACCACACCCAGCTCGGCGGCCAGGCGAGGAACCGCCGACGCATCGACACCCTTTGTCATGATCTTGCACTTGTGTGCCAAATGGTTCAGAAGACCACAGGGCGAGCCATCGGGGGTGTGGACGGGGCAGAGGAAACCCCACGACTCAGGCAGCAGCTTACGGACCGTCGTCGTCTTGAGCTGGGCGAAGAAGCTACCACGATGAACCATGCGGAAGTGGCTGATAAAACGCAAGAAGTTGAGCTTCTCAGCAATGACAGTAAAGCCGGAGACTTGTTGCAAGTCAAGACCAGAAGGACTCTGTAGATTGCCCGTGGAAAGGAAGTACTCGAGTGAGTTGCCGAGGTTCTCGTTGGCGCGGCGGAAGATGTTGGCGGGGAAGTCTTTGGCGAAACCCTCCGAGAGCAGGTTGTTGGCTGGTGCACGCCTCCAGTAGAAGCGCAGAGACTCACGAAGGTTGACTGAAAGGAACTCATCGAGCTTCTCCTTCAGGATCTGGCTGTACAGGAAGCTGCCCAGCAAAATCTCCTGGTTCTGGACAGCATCGGGGTTGTCAACGGCACAGTCGCCAGCAACAAGAGAATACAGCTTGCGCACCATGAAGATGAGCGAGCGGAACTTGTCGGCATCCTGGGCCTCTGTGACGTTGACGTTGCCAAGGTGCACCAACACAATCTTGCGCAGGAACTCGGTACCAACATCGTAGTTGGACATGGTGCTCGGCACGCCCAAAACAATGCGGAACTTCTCGCCGAGGTAGGCACGGGTCGCCGACTTGGTGTATAGGTTGTAGAACTCGTAGGTACGCAGCAGCAGCTCGACACGGTCGGTCAAGAATGTGTTTTCGAGGCCCTTAGAGCCAGCCGGGCCAACAATGGCTTCAAAGATTGCACGGTCGTTCGTCTCGATCAGCGCCTTGAGGATCATCATGACAGGCACGAGGTACTCGTTCTTGCGCCAAGAGAAACGGAATGTAATATTGCCGTCCTTGAGATAGTGTAGCACGTTCGTCTGGGAGGTCTCGTCGGGGCGCACAGAGCGCATGATAATACCGTATGGCGTGTAGGAGGTTCCACGGTTCTGGAAGCTGGGACGGTTGATGGCGTGGGGGAAGTTGCGGCGGTTGACTTGCAACAGACGGATAATCTTCTCCAGGCCATTCACAATGAAGTAGCCACCGAGCTCCTCAGACTCTTCCTTGTGGTCGACTAGCTCTGCAGGAGACATGCCCTCCAGGTGGCAAAGATTCGACTTCACCATCAGAGGCACCTGGCCAAATTCACGGACAATCTCTTGCGGCTCGGCGTTGTTGATCTGGTATTCGAGAGTGGCTGTAAGCCGGCCGCGGTACGAGGCATGGCGTTCTCTGCACTCGGCCGGGAAGATCTCGCGGGTCTTGGCAAACTTGTTACTCGCAGGAACGTAGCAGCGTTGCAGCGAGACGTCTTTGTAGCGAATGGAGATACGGTTGCGCTCCTCGGGCAGCATGGAATCGTCGCCGTCAAGGAACACCTTGGTGCCAATGTCGGCAATTCCGTGTGCGATCAGGCCCTTCTTGCGCGAGCCATTGTGGCCATCGTCGACGGGGAAGATGGCGTTGAAGGATTCGATGTGAGGATCGACGGCAAGCTGGAGCATGGGATACGCCGTGTGGTCTGTTGGCGGGTTGCGGAAGAGGTTTTCACGCCGGAGCGTGTTGTATTCGATGTCCCATGACGTGTCTGTGGACGCCTGTTTCCGCCGTGAGGGCGCCATGGTGTTTTGCGTGTGAATTGGGGGAAAAGAAATTGATGAAAGACGGGTGGCGAGAGGAGGAGGGGGAGAGGCCGGAAGAGGCGGGCGAGTCTGAAATTGTCGTGGATGTAGCAATTGAATGCAGTATTGTCAGAGGCCAGATTCTGTATTTGCTATAGTATACAAAATATGCAAATATGCAAGATGTTCGACGTGTACAGAGCCAACGGTCGTCAAATTGGGCCTGGTAAGCTGTTGGTTGTTTATGGGAAAAGGCTGAGGATGTGAAGCTTTTTCCAGGAACCGTTTGGCAACAGCTTTTCCGTCGCTACTTCTCTTCAACTTTTTTTTTCTTATCGGAGGCATACTTTTTAGCGGGTCCATGGCAGGATGCAGCCAATGGGTAGCAGGCGATAAAACTCCTCTCCACGTGACGTTTTATACAAAAATATGGGGAAACGTTTACTAATTACTAAGTTAGAGCGTCACCGCCATTGGCTCATGTTGCTACTGTAAATACAGGGGTCTAAGGGGCCATCTCTCAAGAGTATCGTGATGATTCGTATTCAGGCTTCACTCATAATTATGATTTTCACATTTTTATTCTCAGAAAACACTCGGGGATGACAGGTTACTATGGCTCTATTTCTGGCTATTTTTTCACCTCCTGACAATGCATCACTCTATCGCTAAGAACTTTGTCACCCCACCAATTATCATGCCTCTTTTCCTCTTCGGCCGTCTCATTCCACCCCCAAACAAGTTATTCTTGTTTTGCTTTTTTTTTTTTTTTTCCCCTTTTTGTTTTTTGTTCTTTTTGCTCCGATCCTGCACTCTGATAACAGGCGGTTCAATTACGCCGCGCCGCCTTAAACGGCTGCCTCATCGTACTTCGATAGCCAACCAAAAGTTAGCATCTGCTCCATATGGGCCTCATCAACAGGCCTCAACATTCTTCTCAAACAGGCCTCGAGAACAGGTCCTGCGAACACCTACACAAGCATCAGATACGACGCTCGCCTCTGGTGGCTGCTTCTCCTGCGACCATCCGCGCTGTTTCGCGTGCTGTCTCCTTACGGAAACGAAAGAGCACACATCGCGGGGAGCACGCGCGCCCAGTCCGATTGTTTTGTTTGGAAGATCCAAAAGCTGCCCCAGACCCCAGTGGGTTTCGTTGGGCTTCAATGCATGACCTCCGCATCGACGGCCGTGTTATGTCGTTGGAGATTGGCTGTATATCTGCTGTGATCGGCCAATAGCATGACTGCCTCTCAGCCTCGTCTGTCAAATGCACTTCTTGTTCGTTGTCTATCAAGCACATTTTCTATCCACATATCATGCTTGTCTGTTGGCCGTTTTGCTCAGCCCTATACGCGATGCTGCCAAAACCCGTCGAATTGTGCCAACGAAAAGCAGCCGTCTAGAGGTCTTGTCAGGACAAATCAAGCTGAGAGCTTCAGTTGTGTCTATCTTGAGAAAATTGTCTCCGGCCAACAATCTTGCACTCCTTGTTGTAAAGAAGTTGGCTCACCTGGCACCTCAATTGGTGTCCCCGAGAGCTCTTTTCACTCTCTATATTGCCCTTGGCGCCGGTCTGTTAGTTTTGAAACGAAGACACAGTTGAGGCGATGTGAGTCCTACAGGGCTGGTTCATTGCAGATGATTCATTGGATACTCAATGCCGCGGCCGCTGGGTACCTGACCACCCAATAATCTTGCCGCCTTGCAACACGTCTTGTAACCGGCCATTCCGTTGTGGCTCGTGGGAAATATGTTTGCGATTGAACGAAGCTTTCTGCCGGTCGTAAGATATGAGGCATATCACGGCGTGCTTATAAGAGCCGTTTCTTGTTGACTTGGCCCGTCCCGGTCAGTCTAGGCCGCAGCTCCTGAGACCGCCTGCGCAGGGTACAGGCAAAATAGACGGTGCGCATCAGGGCTGCATCCAGGTGAGGAGCAAGAGACCACGCTCGAAAAGGCAAAGAGTAAAAAGGTACAGGAAAACAGACCGTTCGGCTTGCTCAAAAAAGCTGTGCATCTGCGCGAATGGGCTCTACGGAAAAGAGGAGGCGAGATGAAAATAAACATAAACAATACCACTATTAATGCCCATCTTCGCGAGCCAGGTGGATTAGGAGGCCATCGCCAATTGTTGCGCGCGTGGATTTGCGCATGCGGCTGCATCCCGCGGCTCGTGGAGATAACCCCATATTTAAATTCGGCGCGTGCCCCATCTCAAGTTTGCTACAATGGCAGCTTCTGGCGATCCTTCCTCAAAAAACATACATTCAGTCTACTCACTCGCACCTACCGTCCGTGTCGTTCCCTCCCCTCAGTTTCCTCTTTACAGCTCCACACCTTTTTCACACGCACCATCTCTCCTGTAGCTCTGCCCCAGCTTCTCTCAGCTTTTCGTGTTGCTTCCACTGCACTGCCGCTGCACGCTGTATGTACGCACGCACGAAACGCGCACAGGAGAAGTGACAGGCACCATTCGATTTGTCCGTCACCTTGCCTCGCTTTTCCTTTCATCGCTTTCCCACAACACCTGTCCTCCGATCGCCTCGGCATCCAGGCATCCATCCCACGCTCCCTGTCCTTTTCTCGTTGTGATTTTTATTATACTTCCATCCGAATCGCCTTTTTATCTCTCTTTCGTTTTCGTCCCAAAACTCGGCTCCAGTATCCTACACTTCCCTCTTGTCTTTTTCATCGCCGTGGCGCCTCCTTCGTTCCTCAGCTCGCGTGTGAAAGCAATAATTCCCTTGAGCCCCTGCCAATACCATCTCCAACACTCAATATCTGGACGCCTGCGAGTACGATAACGACAGGGCTATCCAGACTCACGCTCGGGTAATCTGAAGTTTGAGAAACAAAGTTCGACAGAAACACCAGGAATAGAAACTGAGCTTGGACCCTGGCTCGAATATCACCCGGTCTTCTTCTTTCCGCGCGGGTGCTTGCCCCTGGTCGCTTTTTTGTCCCCCAAGCTATCCGCTTTTTTTCTTTCGCCGACGATCATTTCGCCTTTTTCGAACAATTGCTCACCGTACCGTGCGCGAGCTATCACAAGCACAAACCCCGACAAAGATCAGGTGAGATGACCGTCCACTTTGTTCTATTCTGAGGTCGTAGCCGCTGTGAAGTGGGTAGACGAGCTGGAGGCGGCTACGGTGAAAACAAGCGTATGGACAAGAAAGAAACACCTCTTGGAAGCAGGTGCAGAAAATGCATGAAAACCCGCACAGAAACTCTCCCAAGACACTTCACATGCAATGCAGCCCAGATGTGTTGTTGTCAAATATACTGCCTGCATGCCACTAACAACAGGTCTGCCGTAGCACCTTCGGCTGCCACCTACCTGCAAGCACCCCAGAGAGCCCAGGCACCCCGTTTTTCGTCCTTCTGGGCCTCCTTCTTAATTATACAAGTGCATACATATTAGTATCAGACTATCAGTACGGATTGCATCTCCCATCTTCCCCATCTGCAGCGCAATTGCCTGCACTGGCACAGATGCGCTAAGTGGGGACTGAATGCTCTTGCTCCTTCCTCGATTGCCTTCGTCACCCACCCCGGCGTCACCTTCCCATCCCCAATCTCGCTCGCTCGCGCCACCTGCGCAGCCGCCAACGACGCACCGATCACACTCTTGTCCTTGATCTCGTCCCCGAGTCTGTTCCTGCCTTTTTCGCTCACCTTTGCATCCACTTCAAACATCCACCTTTGCGCCTGCCATTTCTCAACGACATTCTCGTGCCTGCATCTCTCCTTCCTCTGCGTCACTTTGCAGCCTTCTGCGCGTGGCTGCTGCGTCCCCTCCCCCCTCCTTCCCGACAACGACAGCCGCCCACATCCTAGACCACATCCCAGTCAGGCGCCTCCTCGAATCGAAAGTCAACATCCAACCGAGCCGCCCTTGCCTTTCCCTTTTCGTCCTTACCTTGTCGACCTTACAAACTAGCTCTAGCTATCTATTTTCTATTTACTTAAACAGCTCGCCGTCGCCTTCTTCAACCCCAGCCGATTCTGCAGCCGTCGTTCTTTTGCTCTCTTCCGCCATCATTTTCTATTATAGCTCTCCCAGCTCCACCACCACGATATCTTGCCCGTTTTCTCATAGATCTGTGCATCCGCACCAACCGCGCCCCCTTCTTTCGTCTCTTCTACTGCTCTCAAAATCGCCGGGGACCGTCCCTTCACCAACCGAATTTCGACCAACGCCTGTCCCTTGCACACCCGTCTCCCGATTTCTCCAACTCTGCTCTGCTCAGCGTCGTCTAGGCTTCCACGCTCGAACTACAGTCCTACCCAATACACGCGCCTGTCGTAAACAACCCGCCAACCGCGAAGCTGGCAGTTATGGCTGCGATCATAAGGAAGGTGTACGAGTGGTGGTTAAGGACGTTTTGGTAGGTCCATTTTACCCCTCTCTGCCTGTCTTTGTGCAGCTTGAGGAGCTCTGTGAAGCTGTGCAACCTGTCGCTGATCTAGTTCCTTGCGCCGCCGTTGCTAAAGAAAACTCTGTAAACTAACCACGCTCGCTCTTTTTTTCTCTTTCTTTTGTCCAGGGCAATGGAGATGGATGTCACGATGCTTGGCCTTCAAAATGCTGGCAAGACATGCTTGCTGAACGTATTATCGGTATGACGTTCTCTTTCTGGGGGGGGGGGGGGGGGCGGCGGGGGCCCGCTGAGGGGGGGGAGGGCGGCTGGGAGGGGTGTCGGAGAGGACAGACG